>JAJPUD010000400.1:118432-165190 GCA_023553655.1 Myrmecobius fasciatus | reverse complement strand
AATCACTGTTGATCAGAGAAATGCAAATCAAGACAACCCTGAGGTACCACTTCACACCTGTCAGATTGGCTAAAATGACAGGAAAAGTTAATGATGAATGTTGGAGGGGTTGTGGGAGGGCTGGGACACTGATGCATTGTTGGTGGAGCTGTGAACTGATACAGCCATTCTGGAGAACAATTTGGAGCTATGCTCAAAAAGTTATCAAACTGTGCATACCCTTTGACCCAGCAGCATTTCTATTGGGCTTATATCCCAAAGAAATCATAAAGAAAGGAAAAGGCCCCACATGTGCAAGAATGTTTGTGGCAGCCCTTTTTGTAGTGGCTAGAAACTGGAAATTGAATAGATGCCCTTCAATTGGAGAATGGCTGAATAAATTATGGTATATGAATATTATGGAATATTATTGTTCTGTAAGAAATGACCAGCAAGATGATTTCAGAGAGGCCTGGAGAGACTTACATGAACTGATGCTGAGTGAAATGAGCAGAACCAGGAGATCATTATACACGGCAACAACAGTACTATATGACGATCAATTCTGATGGACATGGCTCTCTTCAACAATGAAATGTTTCAAACCACCTCCAATTGTTCACTGAAGAAAGCCATATACACCGAGAGAGAGGGATGCGAAATGTGGACCACAACATAACATTCTCATACTCCTTGATTGATGTTTGCTTACATTGTATTTCCTTTATCTGATATATCGTTTGTGTAGATAAGATTTTTCTTGCACAACAATGATAAGTTTGGAAATATGTATACACATATTCGATTTGCCAATATTTTAACATAATTAACATGTAGTGGATATCCTGCCATCTAGGGGAGGGGTGGGGAATTGGGGGGAAAATTTGTAACGGAAAGCTATGTAAGGGTTATTGTTGAAGAATTACCCACACATATGTTATGCAAATAAAATAAAATTTAAAAAATATGTATATATATATTTTTTTTCATTCATTTTTTTACATGTGCAGTCATATAAAATATATTCATATTAGTCATTTTGTATAAGAAAAAAATGAAAAATAGCATGCTTCAGTCTATGTAATCAGTATCAGTTCTTTTTCTGGAACTGATTTTTTTCTGGAGGTGGATTTTCTGCTTCATCATTATGCCTTTGGAATTGTCTTGGATCATTGTATTACGGAGAATAGCTAAGTCAATCACCATTTTTCATTGAACACTATTGTTGTTAATGTTTACAATGTTCTAGTTCTATTTACTTCACTATGTATCAGTTGATGTAAATCTTTCCAATTTTTTTGTTTGTTTTTTTATGAAATCATTGTTTGCCATTTCTTACAGCACAATGATACTCCATTACAATCATATACCACAACTTGTTTATTCATTCCCCAATTTAAAGGCATCTTTTTGATTTCCAATTCTTAGCCACCACAAAAAGAGTTGCTATAAATATTTTTGTACAAATACATATTTTTGCCTTTTTTTTTTAGATGTCTTTGGAATATAGACCTAGAAGTCATATTGCTAGATCAAAGAGTATATACAGTTTGATTGCCCTGTGTGCATAGTTCCAAATTGCTCTCCAAATGATTGGATCAATTCACAACTCCACCAATAATACATTAATGTCCCATTTTTCCCACTTCCTCTTCGACATCCAACATTTTCCTTTTTTTGTCCTATTAGCCACTCTGATAATAAAACAGCCTCAGTTGTGTTAATTTGCATTTCTCTGATCAACAGATGTAGAGCATTTTTTTTTAATATGGCTTTCAAAAGCTTTGATTTGTTGGACATGTTGAATTTAAGATGCCCTAATAGATTATAAACTCCTCAGGTGCAGACACTATATTCCATTTTGTATCACATGTGCTATGTATAGTGTACTTACCATCTAAGGTGCATAATAAATATTTATTGAAGTCTTTTAAAACATGCTTTCGAGTATTAACTTGCCGTAATAAGTTGAATTAATGTTGATTCTTGAGTTTAGGATCTTCAGGCTCATCATTCTGACTCCGAATTACCATTGTTAGGTCTATAGATTTTGAAAGAAGTTAGTTTGCCTCTGCAGTGACCTCAGGAAATGTTATTTGAAGGAACTGTTTTGAATCTCTTATGAGCTTGTTTTTTTTGTCAGGTGCCCCTTTCATTTTAGATACACAAAAAATAATTTCAATTAACTGAGTTTTTACACTGTTGGAAATTTAAAGGCATTAAAATGAGACATTGGCACAGATTTCCAGATTTCCTTTACTCTAACTGAAAAAATAAAAATCCTATTTTTTTGTAAATTATAAAAATGAAGAGATTGCCTTTTTTTTAAAGCAATAGTTTCACAATTGCATCATAGCAAAATAATTTGATTGTACTTAAGTGATCCTATAATTCTAAGTAAGTCCCTTTTTATGTTTGAATTCATCATAATAGGAAAACACTTGGGCAGCTCTGTGGCACAGTAGATAGGATGTTGGGCTTGGATCTATCTTCTTGAATTCAAATCTGACCTTAGACACTAGCTGGGTGATCCTGGGCGAATCACAAACCCCTGTTTGACTCAGTTTCCTCTGCTGCAAAATGAACTGGAGAAGGAAATGACAAAGCATCTCTGCCTAGAAAACCCCAAATGAAGTTGCAAAAAGTTAGATACTACTTAAAAAACTACTGAAAAACAACAAGGAAAACATTTTTATTAACCTCAAGATTTTCAATAATTAGAGGGGAGGAGGTCAGGTATCACTTAAATATTATTTCCAGGACATATATTTTTCTAGCATTTTCCTTTCACCCACCTCTGTGGATATGAACAAAGAAGTTTTGTTTAGTTTTTAGCAGGGTTGATTTCTTTGGCCAATAAATGCTTCTTTCCATCTCTTCTGGGTCTTGTGGCCTCTAGCACTGATAGTTTGATTCAGTTCTTAAATATCCAGATCCAATAAGTGATTTTTTTCTCTACCTTTTTCTTGTCACTTGCTTTTCACTTGTTTTTCCTTTAAGTGGTTCTTTGGTTTCCATGTTTTTGCCTTTTGTCTTAGGAAATTTTATTTTCATAAGAGAACCTTTCTAGTAAATCAGAATTCACAAACTAGACAGTTATATGTCTCTATAACTTCATGTGTTATATCACAATGATAAGAGGTCTATATTTTTCTTTGATTCCAACTCCTGTTGTGGCTGATGAAAGACTTCCATGTATATTAAGGGAAAATTAAACTTCCACTGAAATAAAGAGAGGAAACACAGCTAATAATTTCAATGTCAGCCTGAGATACTGTGAATAAAATATACTGTCAATAGGTAGCGGTCCAAAAATGACCATGTGCTTATGCTACAGAAATGCTACAAGTAACTGGTTCAGATTTAAAGAATGATTATGTAATGTTTTTGGTTGACATGCTTTGTGTACAATTTCACCTGTTAAAGGTGACAGCTGTAATAGAGAGCCTGAGCAAAATGTTTAAAGAAAAGAATTGGGTTGGTTGTGTTTTTGTCCTCCATAAAAGGACATATACTCATATTTGAGAGCAATTAGTGATTGCAAAAGAGTAATGATTTGGCCATTTCTAGTCATATGAAAAGATGCTCTAAATCACTATTGATCAGAGAAATGCAAATTAAGATAACTCTAAGGTATCACTACACACCTGTCAGATTGGCTAAGATGACAGGAAAAGATAATGACGAATGTTGGAGGGGATGTGGGAAAACTGGGACACTGATCCATTGGAACTGTGAATGGATCCAACCATTCTGGAGAGCAATTTGGAACTATGCTCAAAGAGTTATGAAACTGTGCATACCCTTTGACCCAGCAGTGTTTCTATTAGGCCTATATCTTAAAAGAGATCTTAAAGGAGGGAAAGGGATCCACATATACAAGAATGTTTGTGGCAACCCTTTTTGTAGTGGCTAGAAACTGAAAACTGAATGGATGCCCATCAATTGGAGAATGGCTGAATAAATTATGGTATATGAATGTCATGGAATATTATTGGTCTGTAAGAAACAACCAGCAGGATGATTTCAGAGAGGCATGGAGAGACTTGCATGAACTGATGCTAAATGAAATGAGCATAACAAGGAGATCATTATATATGATAACAAAAAGAGTATGATCAATTCTGATGGCTCTCTTTAACAATGAGATGACTGAGGCTAGTTCCAATGGTCTTGTGATGGACAGAGCCATCTACACCCAGAGAGAGGACTGTGGGAACTGAGGGTGGATCACAACATAGCATTTTCATTCTTTTTATTGTTTTTGGCTTGCATTTTATTTTCTTTCTCATTTTTTTTCCTGTTTGATGAGATTTTTCTTGTGTAGTAAGATAATTGTATAAATATGAATGCAAATATTGGATTTAACATTTTTAATATGTTTAACATATATTGGATTACTTGCCATCTAGGAGAGGGGGTGGGGAAAAGGGGGGGAAATCTGAACACAAAGTTTTGCAAGGGTTAATATTGAAAAATTATCCATGTATATGTTTTGAAAATAAAAAGCTTTAATAAAAAAAAAAAGAGAGAGAGAGAGAGTAATGGTTGGTTTGGGACTCACGCTATAGGCACATGTCTTTTTAATGGAATACTTAGAACAGTCTCTTTAGACAGGTTGCTTGGAAGAGATTTGAACTGATGGGGAAAATACAGATCCAAGAGGTTAATTGGGTGGATTAAGAGGGGTAAACATTTTGCAAAAAGCTCATCAATTCATTTTAATTCAGAGCTGGAAGGGAATTTGGAGATCATCTACTCCAACCCCATCATTTTATGGATGAGGAAATAGAGATTGAGGAAGCCAAATGACCTACCCCAAGGGGCTCCCGGTCCATCATTAGCCTGCCTAGAACTAAACCCCCCCAGGTGTTACAATCCTACCATTCTGCTTCTCAAAATGCTGTGGCTGCACCCAGGTCCTTTAACTGGCCTACATGCAAGGAGCCTTTATTCTTCAGTGGAGCCCCTTAGAGTCAGTGTCTGCTTTCAGACAGACATAAGACAATCGGAATACAGAGGTGTTATGTGACTCACTCAAGATGGAACAGGAAATCAGTGGCAGATCATAGCTCCCTTGAGCCTCCCTGTAGTTTTGGCTGGCCTTGTTGGAAAGTGGATGGAAGAGGTCAGCTGCATTGCCTTTGGGTGAAGGGTAGGGGGTTCTGGGATTATAAGCAGGTGGTGGTGCTAGCGGTAAGTGGTTGATGATTCTCAAGTCAGCCTGAGTCTGAAACATTTCAGACAAACCAAATTACATTAGACTTTTCTGACAGTGAAATATTTCTTTGGAAATGCAGATGTCAGTTTTATTAAAGTGTAAACTAGCATTGGAAAGAACTTTGGAATGTTTTTTTTTAGAACTACTCTTGATAGTAAATTTGGGGGGGGGAGAATATATAAGCATATAATTGTGTGTGTGTGTGTGTATGTGTGAAAAAACTGATTTAACTCTTCCTTTTCTTCTTGGCCTTCCAAATTCATAATGCTTATACAGAGTCAGTTCATTCACACCTATGGAAATAGTTGAGAAACTAAAACAATTTATAAAAACAGAAAATTTTGCATTTTTTATGTTCTAATCTTTCAGTTCCAGTTTCCAACAACTCAAAACTTAGAGAAATTCAGGACCTCTTCAGGGGGCTGGGAGGGAAGAGGGAAAGAGGTTATTTTACATTTTGATGAAGCAAGCCTTGATGTGGCAAATCACTGATGACACTCTCCTCCCCAGAGCTGTAGATATTTTATGATCAGGCTTTGCCAGTGAATGAGCTAGAATCATTTGGGGGCTCCACTTAGAAGTTATTAGAGGCTGGTGATGCAAATCATAGCTGTATCCTGAGCATAAGCAGTATCAGCATTACTTTTCAGTTAAAGCACACTTCAAGTAAAGATTTACCAACCCCATATTGGTAAATCTAGGCATTTTCTTTGCCATTTGCACTGGTTATTGTGAATCCTTGCTGCTTTTCCTTCATTTAGAAAATATTTTTAAGCATGTTTCTAATGCAGTATAATAACAATAATTTTTTTAAGAATGATTTTGAGTGAATAAGTTATTTTGACTTATAAATACCTGAATTAACCATAAAGGATATATGAAAAAAGACCCTATCTGCATCCAGAGAAAGAATTGATAAATAGATGTATAGAATAACTTCTCTCTCTTCTTTTCCCTCTCCCCCTACCCGTCTCTTCTTCCCTCCCTTTCTCTCCCTCCCTTCCTTCCTCCCTCCCTTCCTTCCTTCCTTTCTTCCTTCCTTCCTCTGTGCTTTCCTCTCTCCCTCCCCCCCCCTCTGTTTTCAGTTAGGGGTGGGAGGTGCAAGACAAGAATGAAAACTAGATTTTTGTTTATTGAAAAAAGTAAAATAATTTTTTAAGCACTGAAAAGGTTCCTGCTGAACAATGAAAAAATCATTAATGTCTAATCTGTTCCTGTTAGTGGATATGAAAAGAGTGAGCTATCATCAACCACTAGCCTTTGTCCTGTTCCAAATATGTGGTTCAACAGCATTTCCACCTAGATTTATTGCTGTATATCTAGGTTTATATCAAAGCAGGGCCTTTCCTTTACTTATGTTTGTTTGACTGGACAGATTGTTGTTGACATAATTCATCATGCACTGAGCAGTGACAAATGCTCTTGTGCTGGTAAGGATGACAAGCTTGACTATGCAGAAATTTGGCACCAGAGCAGTATTTTAGCCACATTATTTCCGAATTCATGCATATACATATATATATGTATATATATATATAATTGTGTATGTAAATACTATATCTAATACATATGGATATATACACACAGAAATGCACACATATATATTCTTACACAAAGATGGCTGGATTTAAGCATGTACATATCGATATATATGTAACTAGACATGCACATGTGTATGTATTTATGTTCCTGTTGAAATCCAACAAGTAAAAGTCAGAGGAATGGTGAGAGTTTACCTACTGGCCCAACCCTTAATCCTTTTCTGGTTAGGGTCAAGGAGTTGCATAAGGGAAAAAAAGGAAAATAGAAAAGATTAAAATATGTACTATTTTTCCCCCAACAAACATATAATTACAAAGTACAAAACTCATAATTCATAATATGAAAAGAATGTTGGCCCTGAAAAAAATCACTCTTAAAATCCTGTCTCCACCTAGATTTTCAGTCTACTAATCAATTCCAATTTTGTTTGGGGTGATATCCCTAAAATATGACACATTAGGTCTTTTTGACTGAATATTTTTTTTGTATTTGAACACCGTGATATAGGGTTACACCAGAGCAAGCAATATTTTCAACATTCAATGAAGTGATTTCATCTTGAGTGCCTTAATAAAACTGGCAGGGAGAATTTCATTTCAGCAAGCTGCAAAACAACACTGCCCTGAGAGGCCTATTCAAAGACAGCAGCCATGGCAGGCTTCTCTGACTGCATTAGAGGTTTGCATACCTGCATACATTATGACAATTGAAAACAAGTCATTGGAAGATTTAATAAAACAGTTCATGTCTCCATTGCAGCTGATATTTCTGCCCCTCCCCTCAACTTTGTTGTCAGTATTTTCTGAAATGTGAGTTTTAAAAAAGCATATAGAGATTTAGATTTAATTTGGTACAGCTTGCATTTAAAACTCTGGGAAAATGAGAAGTAATTGGAAGATAACAGTAGCAGCTGCCTAGCCAGTTGTTTCAAAATATGGTAATAAAATACTAAACTCAAAACTTGCTATTTTTGTGCATGGATGTCTGTCATTGGTTATGATAGATTTCTAACCTTCATATCAAATTATTTTTTATGGGGTGTGGGGCAGGGGGAGGAGGATGGGAGTACCTTTATGATAAGTTGTGGTTTTTTATTGCTTCTCCAAGGAAACTAGTAATATAGTAGGACTCTTTTGCAGTAAACTTAATACACACACACACACACACTCACTCACTCTTTCATTTTTTAAATTCTAAATATATTTTACATTGTCTGAATATAAATGAACTCACATGAAAAGGCAATCCCAGCTTAAGGATACAATTATTAATAAAATATCTGTATATATATGAAGAAGATATTTGATCTTTGGGGAGAGAAGCAATGGGAACCATATTTTTTTAAAAATAAGAATTGTTTTGGTTTTAAACTCATTGGTTCACACTGATATATAACTTCCTATAAATAGAATTGTTCCATTTTAACTGCTCCATCTAATTTAATCAAAACCAGAGCCTTAACTAAAAATGTTGGCGCCCAGGGCAGTGGCATAAAATCAACTTTGCAATTTGTGATATGAAAAAATATAAGAAATACTAAAGTGGGAAGGGGTAATTAATTATAATAGCAGCTTTTACTCTACTAAAGGAATAGTGTCAATTTTTTAACATAGACCTAAATTTTGGCGCCCTAGGGGCAAGGCCCCAATTGCCTGACCTTAGTTAAAGCTTGCGGGAAATGAAAGTTTACTTGCCAAAGGAGTCCTATTCCACCTTTGCAACATAATATTTATATGGCTCAGAGCAAGTTATTTGGTCTTTCAGTATCCCCAGCCAACTCTCAAAGAGTATAAATTGTTCAACAGGTGCATTGTATATTTGCATTGATTAAGGGAGCTTTCTTACGGAGAATTCTCTGTATTAATGAAGTAATGGGTCCAGTACAGTCCAGAAAAAGGAGCCTGTGACTTTGGCATAATGTTTCTTATATTGGGAATGGCTAACAGTGTTAGAGGAGGTTCAGTGGGGTGCAGGCAAAAGCCCTGCCTAGTTGTTTGGGGAGAATGGATGATTGATGTACAGAGCTCCATACGACTGGAGAGTGGCGATGGCTGCAATCACAAGATGAACTTTAGGCTTCTTGGTGTTTGTTTGCAGTTTTTATTAATGCAACAAATTTTTTCATTGATTATTGATTGAATTTTAGGTACAAGACATTGTATGGAATACATAAAAGGCATGATATGATAATGAAGTTGGTACTATATTACTCTGATTTATAGAGGGAGGCAGCATAGGATAATAGAAGGAACTTGAGACTGGTAATAACATTCTAATCTAAAGAAATCTCAGTTAGGATTTCTGTTTGGTTCTTAACCTGTCAATTAACCAGTTCTCAGTCTACTCATTTTCCTTGACCTACTGCTTGACTCCACTTTAACTAAAGACCTGAATGTTATACTTCCCATTTTCTGCAAGAGTTCCACTTCTGTGTTCAAGAATTCAAAAATTAACATATTTTGCAATCTTTTATCTTGTTTTATCTTTTTATCTTTGTCTTTCTACTCTTTAAAACCTTTTTTTTTTTTTTTTGGTGCTTAATATGATCTCAAATTCCCTCATCTCTCAATACTTTCTAAGGTATAACATCTTTGCTTCGTTTTGATATTTTTGTTGTTGTTGTTGTTTAGTCACTTCAGTTGTTTCTGACTCTTCTTGTTGCCATTTGGAGCTTTCTTGGTGAAGATCAACTGGAGTGGTTTGCCATTTCCTTCTCCAGCTCTTTTAACAGATGAGGAAATTGAGACAAACAAGGTTAAGTGGCTTGTCCAAGGTCGCCTACCTAGTGTCTGGGTCCAAATTTTAACTCAGGGAATTGCAGGCCTGACACTATCCACTACATCATCTAGCTGCCTTTTCTTAAACTTGAACCTTTATTTATTAAGCTACTTCAATTCTACAATCCTCAGTTTTTTAGTCACTTGCTATCATACTCTCTCTCATGGCTCATGTTCTTGACAAAACAACCCCTGTTTACTTCCACTGTCCGACTCTTTTGCTCATGTACTGTTGAATAGAGCTAGAGAACATCATGAAGCTGGGTCTATTATAAATTTGTGTTGTCCAATCTCAACAGTGTCCTCATTGCACCAAGATAGTCTCTTCTTCTGTCCTACTTGTTTCTTCAGCCCATTTATTAGAGAAACTATTCTAGACCTTTGGGGTTCTCCTTAAGCCTCCCACAGCATGCTCCCTATTCCCACTCTCTTAGCATAAAGCCTAGCACATTTTTGTTGTTATTTAGTCATATTCGACTCTTTGTGACCCTTTTTGGGGGTCTCTTGGCAAAGATCAATTGAGCTGGTTTCCGGTTTCTTTCTCCAGCTCATTTTACATAATGAGGAAATTTTACAGATCAGGCAAATTGTGTTGTGACTAGCTCAGAATCATAAACTAGTAATTGCCAAACTCTGAAGATGAGTCTTTCTGACTTCAGGTCTGGCACTCTTTCCATTGTGCTATCTAGCCATTCACCTGGCACAATGTAAACAATTAATAAATGCTTATTGATAGATTGGTTTATTTTACAATCAGTTCTGCTGTAATGTTCATTTTGAAAATACAAATTTGTTTCAATGCAGTTGATACATTAAGAAAAATTAGAGCATATCTTGATTTTGGGGTGAATGAAATCTATCACCTGATTTCATTCACAAATAGCAGCTACAGTGAAGAAAATTTCATTATTTCATAATAACTCTCAAACTGCAACCCTTTTGACACCTACTTCCACAGCCAAACTTCAAGTCTTTTTCAAGGGAAACTACCATATTTATTGTATATTTTCTGGTGCAGTAGAAACTAGCTAGAGGAAGATTGGTCTGCACCCACATATTCAATCTTTCCCCACACCTTCACTCATGGTTGGGGCCCAAGCTCTGTCCTTTATCCCAATTTGCACCACCTGAGATCTTCCTCTCTTTAGTTTGTGACCATGAATTTTTCCATCCCTGAGAGTCGGGGAGTAGACTAAGGAAGCAACCTGTGATCATGGTGCAGTGCAGCCACTATTTATTATAGTATTTATGGTTTTGTTTTTTTTGTTTTTGTTTTTTGGCTGAGGCAATTGGGATTAAGTGACTTGCCCAAGGTCACACAGTTAGGAAGTATTAATTGTCTGAGGCCAAATTTGAACTCAGGTTCTCCTGACTTCATATATGGCTGATGATCTATCCACTGTGCCACCTAGCTGCCCCATTTATGTATTTCTTAAGCATGTAATATATACAAAACTATACAAGTGTTTTTATTAGGTTCCTATCTTTTCTTTTAATGTGTCACTAATGAAGTTTTTGAATGTTGTGTTCCAAACTCCATTATTCCCATAAGCCCTGTGGTTTTCATTGTAGGATTTTGCATAATGTGGTGATTTTTAGGAACATATATCTCATAGCAGAACTGATTATAATTCCCCAGGTCTTAGTGTACTCCTATGTCAAATGAGTTAGTATTGCTTGATCTACTAAACTCAGATTGTCACAAATATGAAATGAAGTGATAGATGATGAGCACACTTAGAAAAGTAGTTTATACATTTTAAACATAAAATGGAATTATGCACAAACCATTATTGGGATACAATTATAGTCACTTTTAAATAACAAATTTTTTTTTGACTGAAATAAAATCCGGTTTGAGGCATTAGGAACCTCTCAGCACACAGTAGTTGGTCATTCATCTATAGAAAACTTGCTGGTGAAGGGATCCTATAAGGAACAGGAAAGGGGTTAATAAGACTCAGAGCTGAAATCCTCAGGAATCACCAGCTATTAATTTCTTAATTCTTTTTTTTGTTTTCAGGGTCTTTTCTTCAGGCTGGTAAAGTCTATGGAGCTTTTCTCAAAATGTTTTTAAATGTATAAAATAGAATAAGTAGCACATTAAGGGAAATCAATTTTACTGACATGCATTTATCAAAATATTTTTTAAAATTACCATTCTCCAGATTAAAAACCTTTAATCTAGAACAAGCTCATCACTTTATAGATAAGGAATCTGAAACTCAAAGGAAAAAGGACTTGCCCAGGATCATACAGTGAATGATAAAGCCCAGGCTTGAATCAAAGTTCTCTGTTTCTAAATCCAGTACTTTCCCCACTAAGCCATGTGCTTCTTTATAAGAATCCCATGAAAGAAGAATCTGGCTGGGGTTTGGCTTTAGTATTTTAGAGTTTGCTTCAATTCTTTGTCTAAGAATACCACAATACATTTATACAGCGGACACGGGCTTCTATAGCAGCAGCTGTTTCCTGCACCTGGTTAATTTAGCCACGAGTGGCCAGCACTCATTAAGTCTTTCTGAATCTCAAAGCTGTATTTTATGGAAGGGGAAACTGAGGGACCTAGACTGGTTATGGAAATGGCTTGACTTACAACTAGTCACACAGCTAGTTGGAGCCAGAAATCTCAAGGAGGTCCCTATCTACTGGACTCCCCTACCCTCAGGAGCCACTGAGATTGATGAGACCGCTAAATCCCATGTTCCATAGCACAGGGAAGCCTCCAGGTCCTTCTGGGAAAGAAACAGTTTTTATGGAGAGGAGACTGGAATCAAGAACCCAGGTGCTATATTCTGAGTAAAGGAGTTGGGGCATATTAAAAAAAAAAAAAAAGAGCCTGCAATCATCAGTACAGAAAAGAGGGAAGAAGGAAGGTCCTCATAAAACTTATGGCAATCTAGACTCTGCTTGCTTTCTTCCACATGATGGTTAGTTTCCTATCTGATTCTGTCAATATCACCTATGGCTATTAAATGGATTCTGATATGTTGCATTGGACTGAAACCCATCTTTTCTCTATTTGAAAAGTTGGGAAATATTTTACAGCTTTTGGGGGGCTTTTTTTTTTTTACTAAGCCCATTCAGATTTTGACACACTTCTGACTTCAGGACCAATAATGGCTTTTGATTAGGAGAAACCACTGAACCAATTTTCCCTTCCTTCTCTTCAAAAACATTGTCTAAAAGAGTATATCCCCTACCAGTGGCTTAGGTTCAATAAAAAGATTCAAAATAAAACAAAGTCAGATATTCAACCCCCTTTTCAAGCGGTGCCTTCCCCTTCTTCCCCTGCAGTCCCTCCCTTTCCACCATGCAAAAGTCTCATTAAACAAATGAGATTTTCACCAGGCTCTGAAGACCAGAGTAATTTGAATTTTGCCAGAAAAGGAGAGAACATCATATTCTAGAGAGACGACAGAATAATGGAGATGCCTGTGGGTCAAATCTACAGCAACTAAAGGGAAATACCATGGTGATACCCTGTGACTTTTTAGACAACCAAAGGTGTGAGATTCAGGCAGGACAAAACTGACACCTTGTTGAAAATGTTTTGATAATGACCACTCGGATTTCTATTGCCTACTAAGCTTTACAATCAAGGCAATGGAGAACAAGTATTACTAGCCCCATTTTACTGATAAGGAAACAGACTGGGAGAGATTAGTCAATTGCCCACTGCCAATAAAGACCTCAAAGAGGCTCTCCAACTCTAATACCAGCACTCTTTCCATTATACCATATTATTTCTTGATAATCAGTGGTTTCCCATTTTCAAAGGCAAGATATTCTATGAAGAACAGAAGTTGTGTCTTAAAGTTTTTTTTTTTTTTTTATCTTCCCTAATAACAAAGATAGTACTCTTCACTGAAAGAGTATTTACTGAATCAATCAATAAGGCAAAATGAGTGTTTTTTGCCCCTTGTTATTCTTAGGATTTAGCACAGTGTCTGGCACATTGTAGGCATTTAATAACTGTTTATTGATTGAATGATATTCTGTTGACAGCCTTACCAACCATTTTGCTGCCAGGATCACAGGCCATGGCCCTGGAGGTTTTAATGTCCATCTTTAGAAGCTCTTGTCTTGGGGCTCTGCCATACTGATTGCTCACCTGGATCACTATTTCAGTTGGCAAGCTTCACTTCATTCCCTATTCTCTCCTGCTTGATAACCTTAACCACCACCTATCTACCATGTGTATACCCAGACCTGACCCCTATCTCCCTGCCCCTTCCCCTTACCACTTCTGGAACCATATTTGAACTTATTCTTCCATTGTTCTTGGAAGACGTGTGGTATTCTGCTCCCTTTTCACTCTGTTCATTATTCCTGTGCCTCTCCCTGCCTTCCATTCCCTCATATGTGTCTTCTCAATTCATTAAAAAGTAATTTCCTTAAGAGCAGGGACTGACTTATTTCTCTTTGTTTCTCTTCTGATTGGCACAGAGTAATTGTTTACTAAATGCTCATAGAGATAGGTGGTACAGGCTAGAGCCCTGGGCCTTTAGTCTGGAAGATTTCAGAGTTTAAAGTTTGCCAAGTCACTTAGCTGCTATCTTTTCAATTTCCTCAACTATAGAATGAGGATAATAGCAGCACCTTCCTCATAGAGCTGTTGTAAGCATCAAATGAGATATTTGTAAAGTGCTTAGCACAGTGCCTAACATATATTAGGCACTTAATAAATGCCATTTTCCTTCCTATTTTCCTCCATTGTAATATGAGAACCTTCATTGCCACACTATTTTGACTTCCTTCTTTAATTGGACCATTGCATGAATTTGTAAGTATTCCTTAGGCCCAGAGCTTTAGACACTGACTTAAACTAAGATGTTTGAGGGCAACTATAGAGAGCTGGATCTGGAGTCAAGAAAACCTGAATTCAATTATTGGGCTGTGTGATCCTAGACATTTAATTTCTATTGCTTTAATTTCCTCAACTGTAAAATTGGAATAATAGCAGCACCTATCTCACAGGGTTCTTGTGAAAATTAAATGAGATAATACTTGCACAGTGTCTGGTACATAGTAGGAACTTTATAAATGCTTATTCCTATTGATTCATTCATACTATGTGTTACTCACTGTGCTTGGGACTATGACTAGATACAAAAAGTCAATAGTCCTTGTCCTTAAATAGCTTGCATTCTGTCTGTTGTTCATTGTTTCAGTAGAGAGAAGACTCCCAGCATAATCCTGGAAGCCAGAAACATTTTGAGGTTATCACCCTGGCAATGACATTCCTTTAGATGAATGCAGCAGTTTAACATATTCCATCCCCAGTGCACCAGGGAGCTTTCCCAAAAGTCACTGCAGACCTTTATCCTGCCTACTATTTGAACAACCTTATAGTACTTTAAGATAGAACCTTTTGTATATTAAGAGTGTGTCTGCAGATTTCATCCTCCAACAAATGTACATTATTTTATCCACAGCCAGAGAACATATCCCTTTAGTTCCAGCTAGCACACGGTGTTCTCAGTTGTGAGGAGAACAGGAGCATGAGTGAATTAGAGCAGATCCAATCAGATTGGAATCCTGGCTCTGACACTCCTTATCTGAGAGATCCAGGATGTATCACTCCCATCTCTATTTCTTCCTTTGAAAAATAAGAAAACTAAAATGTTAAGTCTCCTTCTGGCTTGAAATTGACTAATCCTTCAAATCTTTTGCAGTTCTAAAACTATAATTTGACCTTGGCTTCCTTATCTGTAAAATAAAAGAAATTGGCTACTTCTGGTGTTCTCAACCTATCATATATATATAATATGTACATACATATGTATGTGTGTACATATGGTTAGCCATATGTACATATATTAGGGCAGCTAGGTGGCATAGAATGCTGGGCCTGGAGTCAGGAAAACTTATCTTCCTGACTTCAAATCTGGCCTCAGACACTAGCTGTGTGATTTTGGTCAAATCACAACCCTCAGTTTCCTCCTCTGTAAAATGAGCTGGAAGAGGGAATGACAAACCATTTCAGTATCTTTGCCAAGAAAGACCCAAACGGGGTCATGGAGAGTCAGATTGAAATGACTAATTAACAACAACAATTAACAGTCATTATGGATAACTTACATAAAGGAGTGTCTAAAAGACAGGGACCAATAATCTATACATAAAGATCCTTGCGGACCACGGGTTGACTTAGAAAATACCTATTAACATTACTTATGTTCTATTGCATTTTTGTTTGTTTTATTATATATTTCCCAATCACATTTTATTCTGATTTGGCTGGGTCATGGGGAGTATTATGGGCATCAGGGAGCCAGTAGGCAGCATAGTTGATACCTCTAGTGTCACAGATAGCTTCAGAACTGAAAAGACCTTGGTCCAAATTCTGGGTCTGGTACATGCTGACCATATGACCCTAGCAGGTGGTCTGACTTTTCAGAGCTCTAGACTACTTGATGCTAAGTTGCAGAAAAGGGGCTGATTTTCCTTGCTAGAGGGAGTTTCCTCACTTGGGGGTTCATTATAGGAATGAAATCCCAGGTCCATTTTCTATTCTTATCCCTATTCTCTAGATCCTAATAGATTTGCTCTCAAGGGACTTCCAGTCTAAACAGGGAAAAGAGACATGCCCCCCATTACACAGCAGTATGTGTCAAATGACTTATAAAGAGCAATAGAAGCAGAACATAATGGAAAGATCACTGGAATTGGGAGAAACTTGGGTTTTATTGTGTAAGTATTGGTGAGGAATTTTAATGCAGGTTTTCTGAGCTTCCTTATTCTTATCTGTACAAGGGTGATAACAATAACTATAGAATCTCCCTCAAGATAGAATAGTACATGTAAAGTACATTGTAAATGGTAAAGCTAAGCATAAATGTCAGTCACTATCATTGTTGCTTTTAGGAGCACAGAAAGCTTCCCTTCCTGAAAATTAGAAGTGCTTTTTGGATTCTTGGCTAGCCAGTAGATTGGAATATTATTATGCATGGCATCAATTGGGAAACTGTGTCCTTAAAACCCACTCCTTAACACCTGACTTCCCAGATGTGTCCCCCTCTGACCTTCATTAAGAAGGGCACTTGGGGTGTGACTGTTGGTAAAAGCTATCTCTGTGAAGTCTTGGAAGCAAAGCCATATGTTTGGGGGATAGAAGATCTCTCCCATGTTAGGCTTTGACATTTCCTGTACTTGGCTAGTTCCAACTACCCAGTGAGGAATGAACTCCCCAAGCTTTCCCCCCACTTCATCCCTCCAAACCCATCCCCATCTCCACTTCCCTAGCCTGAAATATATTAAGAACACACTTAAATCTCAGAGGTCTACTCTTTGAGGAGAATTATGTTCCTAATATTGTCTAAAAGAAATAAATTCTGCAAGATGAAGGGTTCAATTCTATTTTCTGAAACAGGCATATAGCTGAAGAATTATTCTTATTAGATTAGAATGTATCTACGACTATATTAGCATTTAATGTTTTATCTGCTCTTTATAGCAAAAGGATTATTCCCTCCCACGCACCCTCAGTAGCTCATTTCTAAGTCTGTACATCTAATTGTACATCTGCTGTTGCTGTACCAAGGCCTGAATAGCCGCTGACATTGATTGGCAGAAAAGTGTTTCCAAGAATATTAAAAAAAAAAAAAAGCCCAACAAAAAAAGAAGTTTTGCTGAAGAATGACTAAAACAACAACAACAAATAGGCTTCTGCTCCCTTAATATGATTGATTGTATGAACCAAGATGCTGGCCCTTTGAATTACAGCTCCCAGCTGGCATTCTCTGTATCACCCATATGACACCCTTATTTGGAGCCGATAAATTCAATATCTAAAGTGCTGACACTGGTATTTCTGGTTTGCATTCTCCAGCCCCTGCTGTTCTCTTTCCCTCTCTTACAGCTCTACCCAGCACTCCAGGGGCTTTAAAAGAGGAGAAAGAATGGGGGGGAAGGTAGGAGACAGAGACAGCGGGGGAAGGGGATGGTGGGGAAAAATGTCCTAAGACTTTTTCCTAGTTTGTGAATTATGGCCAACCCCTGGAAGGTAAAGGCATTAGATGCTGCCTTTGTTCCCTCCTACCTGGTCTTTGTCTTATTTCACTTTCTGCCACCATTGTTTCCTTGCTCAAGAGGAATATCCACCTAGGAATATATCTATAATAGAGAAATGAAGAATGAAGTCAATTATCTGGATAACCCAGATCCCCAACCCCTTAGTCTGTTACAAATTTTTTTGGGGGGGAGGTGTGATAGGGTGGAATGGAAGAATTTTGTCTTGTCAACATAACCATTTTAATTTTTTGGAGGGTGACCACTTATAGAGGAGTGGTGGTGCATATTTGTAGAAGTGTATAAAATAAGACTTGATACTTGCCTTCAAGGGGTTTCCAGTCTAAATGGGGAGAAGAGTCATACATATGTGCAAGCCCCTCCTCCTGCCCTCCTTATCCCCTTCTCTCCTTCTTTCTCACCCCTTACCCCCCAGAATTACATAGTAGTGTTCATTCTGTGCCAAATGACTACCCCCCCAAAAAAATCAGGAACTCAGGAACATAGTAGGAAAGGAAAAATCACTAGACTTGGAGTCAGGAGACACCTGAGTTTTAATCCTACCTCATTTTCCTCATCTGAAAAGAGTAATAGCAATAATTCCAGTTCCTCCTTCATAATGGATTGATATATGTAAAGCACTTTGTAAATGGTAATACCATGCATAAAAGAGCCTACTGTGTGCCAGGCACTATGTGAAGCATTGGTCTAGACTGTAATTTTGTTGTCATAGGTAACTCCTGATTGTCAATATAAAATGTTAACTGCTCTGCAATTATAATCTCAGAATCACTTATAGTACTGAATGATTGAGTGACTTATTCAGGGTCACATAGTCATTATGTGTCAGAATGTGAATTTGAATCAAAGTCTTTCTGGCAAGCTACCTATTTCTTAGGCAATACTGCCTTTTGTTAGTATAATCATCACTGTAAAGAGATAGAATGGAAATACTGGAATGTGTTAGAACATTATAAATTTAGAGCTAGAGGAACTTTAGAAGCCATCAAGTTTAATTCCCTCATTTTGACAGAATGGGAAACTGAGACATGGAGGAATTAAATGACTTGATCAAGGTAATGCAACTTATATTTGAGGTAGGATTTGAAACCAAGCCCTGGTTTCAAATTTGGAATTGATCCCCAGAACTTAGACCTCTCATTCATCGGGATGCCAGCCATGCTCACTATATCCTAGCTCGATGCTAGGATATACATTCTCTAGACTTCTCATCAGCAGCATTAAGAAGTAATTCCAGGGGCAGCTAGGTGGTGCAGTGGATAGAGCCCAGCCCTGAAGTCAGGAGGACCTGAGTTCAAATATGGTCTCAGATATTGAATACTTCCTAGCTGTGTGACCCTGGATAAGTCACTTAACCACAATTGCCTCAGGGGAAAAAAATTCCACTTTGAGACCCACTGTCAGATTTGCTGAATCTTTAGACCAGAACACCATTCCATATTCAATTCATTCTTTGAATTTCACTACTTCCTTGTTAGTACCTTTACTCTCTTGAATAGCGGTTCCTCTTTATGAGTTCTTTCCCCATTAGAATGTAAGCTCCTTGGGGATAGGGACTGTTTTATTTGATGGTATTTATATCCCCAGTGCTTAGCAGAGTGCACATTGTATGGATTTAATAAATTCCATATCACATCATATTACATTCTATTTATCCCAAATTTATTCATTCGTTTATTTAGATTTTTTTTTTTGATTAGGTGAAATAGGAGATTCTTTGCCTCAGTTGCTACCTAGTCTTAGTCACTGAATGGATGTGATCTCAAAGTGAGATCTATTGAAGATCTTAGCTTAAAAAAGTTAAGGTCTCCCATTTCATCCAGGGCCATCTCCAGTTGTCTGGATCTATATCTCTTCACTGGACCCAGGTGGCTCTGAAGGGGAAGGTGAGGAAGATGACTTTGCCCAGTCCTCCCTCACCTAAATCCAATTCCCTTGCATGTCATGGCGTCACCTCCCTGATGTCCTGGTCCTTTTGGAGAGCAATGGACAAACAATTACAATCTATCTATCTTTCATCTATGCCCTAACCACTCCATAATTTGTGTTTGAATTCCATTTGTGCCACTTGCTAATTTTACCACCATGAACTAATGACTTCACCCCTCTGAGCCCCAATTTTCTCATCTTTAAAAATAGTAATAAGACGATTTGCACTAATTCACCTCTCAGGGTGGTTGAAAGGGAAGCAATGTATAAACCTTAAAGTATTCTAATAATGTAGGATATTGCTAACATATAATCACTGAATTGTGATAAAGCAGTTTCCCTACAGAGAGGCTTCTTTGGATATCCCTCTGCTAATTTGTGGTCCAAGAGTATTTGGGGACTCAGGAAAGGATGAAGGGAAAGAAGGACAGGAGCCAGACTGTGCGTTCCTTATAGTTTTCACATCATCACTTCAATTTCATGCCACTTTTGACAAGGTTCACTCATCCCGACAGAGGCTAAAAGGCTTCTTCACTGTGTGTGGGATGTTAATGGTGCCCCTCATTAGTGGTAATGGGAATTATGGAAAAGCCCTTGCTGTAAAGCAGAGACCTAGACCCTTAAGGTTGCCACCTCATTATAGGTTTTGTGGCTTAGTTCCTGTATAGTGCTTCCTGAGCCCAGCTGCCATGGTAACCCACAGTATTATTCTGTTGCTCCTGGAGAACCCTTGTTCTTTAGGAAGTTATTGAAATCATTCTGCAGGTCTGTGGATAAGATCTCCCTTTTGTGTGTCTCCCCAAGGTGGTTGGTGGCACTTGTCTGCCTCCTGGCTTTAACATACTTCTCACCAGCTGGGACAAGGAGTTTTAATCAGGGCCTCTGAATGTTGTTTAGGGGGCACAGGCCTTGATTTCCAGACTCTCAGCTCACCAGCGTCTTCATTATTTCACACTCCAAATACTCAAAACTGCTGTTGGGTCACCCTTGGCTCACTGCAATTAGCCATTGGTTTTGAAAATCCAGCTGTGTTCAGCATTTCAGTGCTGATTACGGAAGCGGGAGAAGAGGTTGGAGCTTTCAAGAGAAAGAAAGGGAAAAAGATAGGCAGGAAGTGAGCACATAGGTTTGGTGGATGGGAGGGGATTGAATTGGGACAGGTTTGTGCTAGGAAATGCAGGGTGGGAAAGTAATGACTTTGGGCATTGAGTAAGTAAAAGGTCAAAGAGAAAGAAAAACCTTGGCAAAAAAAAAAGTGAAGGAGAAAAAGGAAAATGTGGTGGTTTTTAAGGGATGGATAGTGCAGGGAAAGGAGGATCATAAGGACATGGAAAAATTCTGGACAGGAAAAAAAGCTTCTGCCTAGTAATTTGGGTAACTTCCCCTTTCTAGGATTCAGTTTCTTCATCTGTGAAATGAAAGGGATGGAGTTTATGACCCTTAAGGTCTCTATTAGCTGTGAACCCTAATCATTGAAGACTCAAGGTGATAGAGCTGTTATTTCAGTCAGGTAGCAAATGTCTGTGCCCACATCTCTCTACTCTTTCATACCAATATACTCGATTGTGTCCTTTGGCATGGGAAATCACCTACAATATTCAATTTCTATCAGGGTAGTGACCTGGTTTGTCTAATAGGTGGATTGTGCTCAATCTCTAGAAACACAAGTTAAAAGAAGGAAAAGTGAACTTGAAATGTTTCAACTTGAAATGTTTCCAGTAAAGAGACACAGAATAGTTATCTAGACAAGATAAAAAACTCATCATCACCTAGAAAAAATGATAAGAGCAGAGATTAATTAATATTTGTGATTCTTTTTGGTTATTTCTCCACTTTAATTTTCAGAAAAGGAAGCTTCCTGTGCTCCTAATCACAATCATAATGAGTGGTTTTTATCAAGTATTAACATTTACAACGTACTTTACATATATTATCTCATTTGATGCTCACAACAGCCTTATAAGTTAGACACTGTCAACATGGACAAGGTATTTTTTTATAGAAGCAAACAAGGAGAATTTATTGCTCTTGAATCTATAGTCTTTTCATTTGTGTCCAAATAGATAAGATGAAAGAATGTTCTGGGTGCAATTGCATGTCAGCTGGAAACTACTATTTCCAGATAATTAAGCTGGTATATGCTAGCATTTTAAATGGAGATAGAGCATTATAGAATTTTAGAAAAAGGACCTTAAGTAACATAGGCTTAACTGCACTAAGTTATTTTCAGAGGCAAAGGAGAATGTGAATATGATTGAGTAAAAGGAGATCTTAGTGAACTCTACATTCTTAGCAGGAAATTACATAACTGGAGACAAAACCAGTTCCTTTCTATATCTTCACAAATAATAGTACGAAGAAGTCACTTTCTGAAATAGCTTACCTGCCTGCTTGCCTATTCATTCACTCAGAACAACCTGTTAATAAGAGGATGTTGCAAACCTGGGACAGTTCCAACACAGTAGATCGATACTATCATTAATCCAGTTATCATCATAGCATTCATATAGCAATTTCAAATGTGCAAAGTGCTTTTATGAGTATTATCTCATTTGATTTTCATGATAACCCTGGGCTGGAGGTGCTATTAATATTCCCATTTACAGATGAGGAAATTGAGGGGACAGATGTTAAGTTGCTTGCTCAGGGTCACACAGCTAGTTAAGTGCCTGAGGCAGAATCTGAAATCAAGCCTTCCTGATTTTAACTTCAGTGCTCTATCTATGTCTAAGTTGCTGCAAGCATTTTATTCAGTATCATTCAGTGCCTACTATGTACAAACATTGTGGATACAAACTGAAAAACTATGCTTGCCTCAAAGAATTTATATTTTACCTATGCCTAATTATGATAAATCGTGTCAGATAAATATTGGTTGAAAGAACTAGGAATTTTGGATCTGGAGAAAAGAAGATATGGTGTGGGGGTAGATAGAGAAAGATGATTGCTATTTTTAAAGATGTGAATTTCTGCCAAAATGGAAAAGGGATTAGGTGTGTTTTGTATACTTTGGAGGATAGGGATTTGGAACAACAGACATTATATGGATATGTATTTTAACTCAATATAAAGAAGAAATTTCTAATATTTAGAATTGTCTGGCAATCTTGATAGTCTAGAATCCCAGTAGATATTTGGACATCTAAGAGGTCTTAAAGATAGATCATTTATTTTATGTAATCATTTAACCTAATCCATCATTTTATAGATGAGGAAACAGAGGCCAAAGAAAAACTCACTAGTTCGAGTTATTGATGGTGAGTGATATTATAAAATTGCTTGGATATGATTCCCCCATATGGCAGATTGGAACTTTAATATCATCTTACTGTGAGCATAGCTAGATACAAATACCCTTGAGAGACTCTCCTGAAATTCTATCACTTGTTTGTGCAGATCTGTTTAAAATGAGGCAGTGACAAATTTTAAACTGTTGGTTCTGTCAAGAGAGGCTGAAATGAAGATCTAGTCAGGGTACTCCTCACATACACTTATTCCTGGAAGCCACATAATTACTTAGTTTGGTTTCCATTATGTTGGATAAATAAGACAGCACAGGCCATAAAGGAAGCTCATGTTACATCAGAAAAGGCAATTTCATAGATATTACTTTGAATACATTAATTCACAGATTTCTCCTGAGTAGAAAGGAAGGAAGCATTTATCAAGTGTTAGATGTTATGCTAAGGACTTTACAGATATTATTTCATTTGATGATCACAACAACCCTAGGAGATAGGTGCTATGATTATTTCCATTTTTCAAGTGAAGAAACTGAGGCAGACAAATTTTAAGTGACTTGCTCAGCTCAGGGTTGCACAACTAGAAAGTATTTGAATTCATATTTGAACTCAGATATTCTTATCTCCAGGCCCAGCACTCTATCTACTGTGTTATATAGCTGCCTCACAGACCTTGTTAGAACCAATAATCTTGAAGTTATGGGGTGCCTCAGTGGCCATCTGATCTAATCCATTCCTGAACAAGAATTCATTCTACATTATCACTAACAACAAATAGTTATTTATAATATCAATCAGATTTTGCTAAAAGATATCCAGTGAGGGGCCATCCATTGTTACCCAAGGAAGATCATTTTACTTTTAAATGACTTTAATTGATAGATTATTCTTTGCAACAAGCCTAGATCTACCTCTTTGTAACTTTCACTCACTGTTTCTGGTTCTAGCTTATGGGACCAAATACAAGTCTATTTTCTAGTTTGTCTGACAACCCAGCAAATACTTGAAGGCAGCTGTCAAACTCTTACTCCTTTCTCTTCTTCCCTGTCCAGCCTTTTTCTTGTTAAAAAAAAAAAAAAAAAAAAAAGCTTCACTTCCTCCAACTAATCTATATATGGCATGGTCTCAAGGTCCTTCAACATCCTGATCCTTCTCCTCTGGATGTTTTCCGACTTATGTTCTTCTGTAAATGTGATGCTCATAAGTGAGCACAAAACTTCAGATATAGTCTGACCAGGACAGAATAAAGCAAGACTAATACTTTCCTAGTCTTATGTCTTTTTTAATGTGATTTATAATTGGATTAGTTTTTTTTGAATGCCGTGTAATATTATTGACTCATATTAAACTTACAATCCAATAAATCCATGAACATTTTTCAAAATAACTACTATCTTATTACATATTTCCTAAGCAACACTAACTCCCTTAAGATTGGTATAATCTAAAAGGAGTAGGTGTGGTGTCAGTTATTGGTAGATATTTTGGAAACTTTTTAGGGGGATGATATTTCATTGGATTAAAATAAATTTTAATTTATTTTTTCTTTCAATTTTTACTGTTTTCTTTCAGTTATTTACCAAGAGTGTTGGTTTAGTCTGAAATAACTAATCATCTGAAGACATAGCCTGATCATGAACTCTTCCCTTATCCATGAATTTGACAAATATTTTTCCACACTCCCCGAATTTACTTATAATGTTACCCTTTATGTCTAAATCATGTATCTATTCTAAATTTTTCTTAGCATATAGTGTGAAATGGTGGTCTATGCCTAGCTTCTGCCAGATTATTTTCCAATTTTCCCAGAAGTTCTTGATAAATACTGGTCTTGCCCCAATAGTTAAAATTCCAGGTTTATGAAACACTAGGTTACAGTGCTTATTTATTTCTGTATATTATGTATCTAATTTATTTCATTGACCAGATACTCTATTTCCTATATAGTACCAACATTGTTTGATGTTTATTACTTTGTAGTCTAGTTTGGGATTTGATACTGCTAGACCCCCTTCTTGCCATTTTTTCACTGATTTTTTCCACTGAACATTTTGCTCCTTCAGAAAAATTTTGTTATGATTTTTTTCTGACTTTGTAAAGCAATTCTTTGATATTCTAATTGGAATGGCATTTAATAAATTAATTTAGGTAGAATTGAAAGATCTACTTTGAAGGATATGCAGTCTTCATCAGGGTGGATTATCCCTGGAACAATGATCACTATCTCTTTACCTTTATAGATTCATGATTTTGCTATAACCAAAAAGAACTTCATCACTGCTGTCCTATCTTTTCATAATGAAGATCTCCATAGGTAGACTAATTCTTGGAAGAAAGCCAGGAAGCTCTTTGCTAGGTCCATACCTAAAGCCTTTCCTGCCTGGTGGGATCTCAAAGAGCTTGTGTGTTTTTTTTTTGCCTTTGAGAAAAGGCAGAGTTCTCATGAGTTGAACTTCAGTGAAGATATCTAAAGAAATAGAGAGGGTAATATAGAATCTCTTTTCTCAAGTTTCCCCAAAGATGATATAAAGATGAGTCTCTGCTTTGGTGACTAATAGTCTGACTCATAATAAGGAAATGAAAAGTAAAGAAGATGTATAGGAAATCCTTTCCCCAAATCCCTCCAAATCTGCAGCTCCCATATCTTAAATGACTTTTGGGAGTTCTAGGTTGACTGATCGTAAAGTTTGAATGGGAAAAAATTAAGACGAGAATAAATCCTCTAGGAGATCTCCCTATAAATCTGGGAAGAGTGGTCTTTCGGGTGACATATGGCATAACCTTCAACTGCTAATAGTCTAAAAAGTGTTTGCATCTGATCATTCAGAGTTCCTAAGTGGTTTCCATTTAAACATTGTCATTTATCTTGTGATATTTACTTAATTGTGGTAAGTTGTGATTTTTTTTCTTCAGTGAGACTCTGATAAAATAAACTCACTGTAGTAAAATGAATGCCAACTTTTTAATGAGCTTCACATATAAAAGAGTGGGAAAGACAGGCAAGACAATTAATAGGCATGTGAGTTTTATGTTTCTGAGTTTCCACATGGGAAAGCAGAACATTTGTAAACACATGCACATGTACTATCTTCTTAGAGCTATGTCAGTGGCAGACATCCAAATACTGGCCCTGTCCTGGATGAGATTATGAAGTAGGGAATGTTTGTGTCAGTATAGTACTACTCCTGTGCAGACCACCTTCTGGTCACAGCTTCTCCTTTCCTTTCAAAATTCACAGACCTAAAGCATTCATCCTTTCTTCCTGAATTTCAGGGCCTCTTCTCCTTTCTTCCTCCTTTAGGGTTTCCCTTAAGCTGTGCACTTTTCTCTCTTAATTTCTTCAAATGTAAATGGGTTTATCTTATTTCCTATTTCCTTGGAAATCTATAGAACTGAGAGTGATTGCTAATGGATGTTACTAGATTAATAGATGGTATACTTTCCAGTCACATATTACATTTTAACAGTGATCTCCTAAAGACAATACCTTAACTGAAAGGAGGGGCTTTAAATTAGTAATGATGGCAGGTCTATAGGGGAGATACTTTTAGACAGGAAAGCATTTCATCACTCTGTAATCACACTAAGCTTCTGGCTGCTTATCTTGTCCTTTTGGATATTTTTAGATTCTTCCCTGTCTAGATATTCTTTTAATTGAACATATAATATATTTTTGACGTGTAGCATTTGAGAATTTTAACTATCCATTCAGAACCTTTTGATTTTCTCCTAGCATTATTTCTTATAGTTCAGGTAGCTGCCACTGGGTGAGAAGTCGTACCTGCCTATAGTCGCATGATCCCAGTGTCTCAATTTCCCTTAAATTCCTTTTTTATATAGCTACAATTTTTCTTTTAAAATACACTATATTTTACACTTAGGTATTATCTTTGTTATCTTTAGTGCACAATATAGTAAATTCTAATCTTTGTGGTCAAGCAAACTAAATATAATCCTTCTACTTTCCTGCTCTTCACACACTTGAAAACAGGCAACCATTCTCTTTCCCCTCTTCCCCCCACCTTTTTTTTTCCTTCAGACTAAACATCCTGAGTTTCTTAAACTGTTTTTTTCATATAACATGGTATTCACTTTTGCTATCTTGGTTGGCTTCCATTAAATACTCTCACTGATCAATGTCCTTCTTGAAATAGGGCTCTGAACTACAAAATTATCAAAGAAAGAGGAAAAGGACCCTTACATAAAAACATTTATAGAAGCTCTTTTGAATGTCAAAGTATTAATGCAGGACAGATAACTGGGAAAGCTCAATGAATTATGGTAATTGTAATACTATACTATTGTAAGAAAACAGTGTTTTCTGAGAAGCTTGAGAATGAACTGATGCAGAGTGAAGTGAGTAGAACCAAGAGAACAATTTTTGTATTGCAACATCATAAAAAAAAAATCAACTTTAGAAGGTTTTAGAGCTCTGATCAATACAGTGACCAATCCTAATTCCAGAGAACTGATGCTGAAGAATAAAACACACCTTTTGACATAGAGGTGATGAATTAAATAGACATGTAAATGAGACTTTTGCACATGGCCAATATGGGAATTTGATTTTATTGACTGTATATTTGTTACATAGGGTTTTTTTTTTTTTTGCTTTGTTTTTGCTTTTATTTTCCAGTGGGGAGGAGATTGAAGGAAAGAAAAAATAAGTTCTTGTTATTAGTTGAAAAAAATTATAATAAAAAAGGAAATATGACTCCTAGAATTAAACACAGTGCTCTAAATATGATCTGATCAGGGCAGAGTACAGCAAGATTATAAAATCTCTTGTTCTGGGACACTATGTGCTTCAAAATAACCCAAGGTCAGATTAGCTTTTTTAGCTACCATGTCATACTGTTGACTCATATTGATCTTGCTGTTCATTAAACTTCTCAGATGTTTTTTCATTGAAACTATTGTCCAATCTTAATTCATTAAGCATTTATTAAGTGCAATAAATATGGAAAGGCTGAGATAAGTACTGAAACAGAAGGGCAGAAGTTCACTAAATCCCTCAGATGTTTTTTCATTGGAATTGTTGTCCAGCCTAATTGATTAAGCATTTATTAAGTGCACTAAATATGGAAAGCCTGAGCTAGGTACTGAGGCAGAAGAGCAGAATGAAAATAGCCATTAAAATAGTAATCAAGTTGCAGACAGGATGGTGAAGGGCTTTTAGACCATGTCATATGAGGACCACTTGACAGAGCTGGGTATGTTTATCCTGGGGAAAAGAAGATCCAGGGGGAATATGAGAGCTATCTTTAGGCATCTAGATGGCATAAGTAGGTTAGAGTGCTAAGCCTGGAGTCAGGAAGACTTGAGTACATATGTAATCTCAGCTGTGTGAGTTTGGTCAGGTCATTTAATCTCTCTTTGCCTTAATTTCCTCAGATGTAAAATGTAGATATTAGCAGCACCCATCTTGCAGAGTTGTTGGGAGGATCAAATGTGATCATTTGTGAGGAGCAAAGTGATTGGCACAGTGATTGGCACTGTAGGAGATACATAAATACTTTTTTCCTTCCTGCTTCCCTTCAAGTGCTTGAAGGACTCTTAGAAGGAAGAAAGATTGTTCTGTTTGCCTCAGAGGGCATAGCCAGCCTCAAGAGAGGAGAGTTGCAGAGAAGCAAATTTTATGTCAGGATAAACTTCTTTATTAGAGCTATCCAAAGTGAAATGGGCTGCCTGGAGGGGTGGATTGTTTTGTCTTCTTGGAGGTCTTTTAGTAGGGACCACGTTGCTATATGGCTGTTGAGTTTTCTTCCAACTCTCAAATTCTATGATTCTGATCTCTTATTTTGGGCTTGATTTTAAAAAATTCAGTTGTAGAATTTTACATTTATCTCCTTTAAATTTCATCTCCTTTGATGTAGTTCACCATTCTAGCCTCTTAATCTATCCCTATATTTATTTATCTACCTACCTACCTACCTATCTATTCATTCATTCATTTATATTATTTACATATGTATATTTATTAGGTTAAATTCTTCTAAACATATTTCTATATTCATTATATTGCACAAGAAAAGTTAGATCAAATGAATTATATTTTTAAAAAAAGGCCAAGTAGGAACATCTTTTCTCATGCAAACATTCTATACTTTCTTTTAACTCTATTGTCCTGAGTGCAAAGATATTGATGATGATGACAATGATGGTATTTTTTACAATTTACAAAGCATTACATAACCATCATGAGCTTTACTACCCTCATTTTATGAAGGAGGATATTGGGTCTTAGACTAAGAGGTTTGCCCAGTCTTACAGAGCAAAGGACTCCTACTTGCTAGTCAAGTGCTCTTTCCATTCTTTGATACTCTCCCCCAAACTCATACACCACCCCCTCCCCCAATTCAACATTGACACAAGTGCTCTCCCACCTTCTCCATCCTCAAAAGTGTTCTTGAGTTCACTCAATGGATAAATATACAAGTGCACACACAAACTGTTAGCTGAGTGTAAATTCCAGCAGACCCTATCTCTATGTGGGGATTGAGCTAGGCTGGAGCAGCCATTTGCATTGCATCTGACTGCTCAGAGAGTAGTGATACCAATCCCCACAGCTGCATTGATCATGTTGCAGTGCACAGGGATTGTTAGGACAGATGAAATGAATGGATAGCTGTGCTGTGGGGCAGTCCTTTTGCATGCAGGGACATGACTGGAGATGTGAGAGTCCATCTTGGTAGAATAAAAGATATCATATTACCCGCCTTTTCCGCAGTTGGCCAGAGGGAAGGCAGGGGGGTGGTCATGCACCAGCTCACAAACTTCTTCTACAAAATGGTTATTAAGTGAGACCACATGCAAATTCCAGCTGTGAGCATGTGGCCAGCCCTTCATCAGTTTGTATATATTGGATTTTCACATGGATCTCTGCTCCCAGTAGTCCTTCTCACTAACGCTTCCCAAACCGGCTGCAAGGCAG
Organism: Myrmecobius fasciatus; assembly: GCA_023553655.1. Classification (NCBI taxonomy): domain Eukaryota; kingdom Metazoa; phylum Chordata; class Mammalia; order Dasyuromorphia; family Myrmecobiidae; genus Myrmecobius; species Myrmecobius fasciatus. Next base: position 135,532 of record JAJPUD010000400.1, on the reverse strand, counting down.
ATGGGGGACATTGAAATGTGTTCTGTAGTGTGCACCCTGACCCCCATTAATGTCCCACAAAAAACTGGAGAGCACCTGGCCACTCAAGAGACAGAACTGAGACTTAGAAAATCAAGCTGCTCTCAGGCAAACATAAATTTCCACTGGTTGGTCGATAACCCCAAATTATCTGGAACCTAAAAATCTGCAGGCCAAGTCTGTTTAAACCCTTGGAAATGGTAAAAGTATTTAACAATAAAACCTCCAGGGATAGTGAATCCTGATAGAAACATGGAGTATGGAGCCATAGTTCAAGTTAAAAATACGGTTATTAAGTGGCTACTAAGTGCATGGTTTAGGGCTGGTGCTGTGTATAAGAGGCACTGTGTTGGGGGCTAGATTCCTGTTAGCAATTTCCTATTTTATCTAATCATTTATCCTATTGTTCTGCCCAAATGTTAGGAGCAGAGATAAAGTGAAAGTAGGGGACAGAGAAAGAAAAGGTGGGGGAAAGAGAAGAGATTCAGTACCCTTCCTTAAAGAAATTTTTTTTTCCAAGAACCAGCAACTCCTTCATCCCTTACCTTCAGAGTACTTTTCAAAGTGTTTTAACATCTAACTCATTTTATCCTTAAAACAACCCTATGCATTAAACTGAAGATATATGATTAATGGTCAATTCAAACACCCAAGTTTGGTCCCTGACTCTGCTACTTGCTAGTTATTTAATTTGGGGCAAGTTCCTTAAACTCTTTGAACTTCAGGGTTCTTTTTTTTGTGAAACTGGGATAAGGATGCCTGCCCTCAGAGGGTGGTGGCTGTCTTGGTGGCCCAAGGGTTAAATGGCTGGCTAATGATTGGATCTATAAGGAAAACTAGAAGGGAAATGGACTCAGGTCCAAATTTGACAACGTACCTGGTGTTTTAGGGGAAGCTATGAGAACTTTTCTTTCATTCTTTCCCAAGAGAAGGAGTGGGATACAGTGGCAAGAGACCCATGTCCTGAAATCAAGTGATGTGAGTTCAAATCCTAATTTTGACGCTGGCTGCCACTGCAATCTTGGATAGTTTAACTTCCTAGGGCCTCTGGGTCCTCACCTACAGGACAAGAATATTAAACTGTGGTGACCTCAGAAGTCCCGTTTAGCTCAAAATCTATGAAACTCTCTGTGGTTTGTTTGATATCCTAGGGTGGTTAAAACTTCTCATGTCCCCAGAGTCCACACTTTTGTATTTTCTTTGCAATGCCCTCTGAAAAGTCAGTCTTAGTTGAAGGAGAAAGATATAGTGATAAAGAAAGACATTTTAAATATCAGAATTTTCCCTCCTCCTTGAATGACTGCCCTCAGTTTTCTTCTGGCTAAAACTTGATTTCAAGTTATTTGCTTGTTTTCCAGTTTAGAAATAAGCCTGACTCCACACTAGAATGCCTGCCATGTCCCATTCCCTGATGCACAGCAGATCCCTGATGGGATCTGGGATGATGAGATGTTGTGAGGGAAGGAGGGATGACTGCAGCTAGACAATTCGGAGCCCAAGCTTCTGCCCCTCGAGCCTTACTCTGTTCCAACAAAGGAAGGGCCCATTAAGAATTAATCATCCCCAACTCTGGGACTGAGAGTTTTAAAATAAGAACGAGGGAGTGAAATGTTGCAAGAATTCCCTTTATAAACTTTCTGGGACTTGCTGTGAGAGGAAAAGCAGGCAGGGGTGGTGAGGAAATGAGACTAAAAGGAGGAATCCTCCCCTCACCTGCCAGGAGTCCTTGGCAGGGGCAGGCCATCTCCAGGGGGACGAGAAGAGACTCGAAAATGTTGTTATTGCTACAGTATTCTGAGACACACTGCATGGCTTCCAGTGCTCACTTAATCCAATCCCTGGTGTTAAACAAAAGAATGAAAAAAGGATTACTGTTGTATGGAGTGATATATTATAAAAGCAGGCTTTTATGTTCTTTCTTCCTCCGGAAAAAAGGGATAGATATATCTATCTGACTTTGCCCTTAAGCTATTTGCAGAGTTTGGAAACAGATGCAATGAGTAAATGAGTAAATAACCAAGAAAGCCAAGAGGTAGGAGGTATGGTTGTGGGTCTCACACTATCCCTGCCTAATACAGCTCTGGTCTAGTGCTCTAGACAGAAGCATCAAGTCCTGACATCTCTAAAAGGATGCAGAACTTAGACTAGTATAGTTGTTGGACATCAGCTCCAAAGATACAGAAAGAATGAGCATTTCTAGCTACTCTTTTATTTTTCATTGAGGACCTTGACATTTGTAAACCCCTGAGTGATGAGTAACTATAATATTGTTGAACAAAATGCAGACAGAAGTCACGTTCGAACTTTGAGGCTGATATGTTACTCATATGGCACTTTACAGTTTGCAAAGCACTTTTGTGTACATTAGCTCTTTTGATCCTCAAAAAACTCCTGTAAGCAGGGTGGAGGCTATTACTCTGGTTTTATGGATAAAGAAATTGATGTCATAGAGGTTAAAAGCCTTGCTTCAGCTCACACAACCAATAAGTGGCACAATGGGGACTAGAACTTGGGTGTTCTAATTCTAAATCCAGTGCAATGCCATCTAGGCAGAACTATAACTAGTTATTTAGGAACCTGGCACAAACTGTAGGAAATATAACTAGGTAAAGCATAATGAAATGAGTCATCAAATGAAATATGTAATTCTTGGGTTGAAAATAATAAAAGAAATAATTTAGAAATTCAATTGAGTGGGAGTGGGGTTGGGGGGAAGGAGTATTTACTGTAATGGATCACAGATGGGTATTTATTAACAAGGTGCCTGATAGAGTAATTTCCTATTTTTACTCAATATTATTGCTTTAAGTATGTGTCAAACTCCTAGCCAATAACTAAGAATTTCTATGATGCTGAAAGAATGTATACTTTCAGTGTTCCTACCCTTTAAATTCTAGTGTCCCCGGGGTAAAGTACCAGTCACTTTCCCCTAGTTATGGCTCTCTATGCCATAGTCTTTAGGTTTTCTCTTTTCAGACTGAACTGTATCTTGGAAACCATTGGAAGGTAACAGATGTTGGACTTTTATTCCTTCTCTTTTCATGCACATATTTACTTCAGTACTTTACCTTAGTATATATTTCACCATTTTAGCTGAATGTTGCCTGTCATGATTATCAGCTTCCTATGGAATATATCTTTCCTGTGTTTTATTTTCATACCATATAGGGACTTAATGGGAACCAGAAACCTTGCTAGTTGTCAAACTGAAGCATTGAATGAGTGAATGAAAGAGTTTCAAGGTTATGGGGAAGGCTCATAAGGTTATTAGTTTGAGTATCTTGTCAGTGAGCTGGCCAAGGTAGTGAGCTCTACCTTGAATACATTCCCAGAGAGTAATATGGGAAGCACAGTTATCCACCAGAAGGCTACATTGTCAACAAACATTTATGAAGTGCTTAGGTGAAAAATAACATCCTTCCTTTCAATCAGTTTACAACCTACTAGAAGGCTGAGCCATACATATCCATATCTATAATGCAAGCTATAAAATGAATCACATTAATAAAAATAATAGCCATTTATATGGTGTTTTAAAGTTTGCAAAAGTACTCTTAAATATATTTTCTCATTTTATTCTCCTAGGAGATATTTCATATTTTTTTCTATTTTTTTCATTTTTTTTTGTTTTTGTTTGACTAATTCTTGAAGTATTATTGAGTCATTCATTTCTATTTGTTCAATTTTAATTTTTAAGGTATTATTTCCTTTAGTTATCTTTTTTAGCTCCTTTTGTAACTGGCCAATTGAATTTTTTGGTTCATTGCATTCTTTTTCCATTTTGCCAATTTTATTTTTCAGTGAATTGTTGTCTTTTTCCAATTCACTTTTTTTTATTTTCTAGTGAGTTGGTGACTTTTTCCAATTCACCAATTTTGTTTTTCAGTGAATTGTTGTCTTTTTTCCAATTCAATATTTTTATTTTCCAGTGAGTTGGTGACTTTTTCCAATTGACCAGTCTTATTTTCCAGTTTTTCACATCTCTATTGCAAGGCGATATTTCCTTCTTGCACTGCTCTCAATTTATTTCCCCATTCTTCTTCTAACTCTCTTTTGAGATTCTTTATGCAATCTTCCAGGAAAGCCTTCTGAAAGGGAGACCAGCTCATGTCCACCTTTGTGACTTCCTCTGGGATTATTTTCAGAACCTCAGGATCTGGGGACTGCCCTACTTTCTCTCCATGGTGAGGGCTCTCTTCTGCTTCTTGCTCATGATTTTGAGCTGAGGTATCAGTCACCATCAGGGAATTCTGCTGCTGTTTCAATTTGCCCTGGGGCAGTTTGCCGAGTTGACTTCTGGTCTGAGGCTGGGTAGCTAGATCCGCACAAGGAACACGCTTTCAGCTGCTCTCAATCCACCCTTTATCAAAGGTAGACCTGCCATAGCACCTGCTCGCAAGCAGAGCAAAGTGGCCCAAGCGTCTCCCAGGGACTTCCTGGCAGCCTAAAATCTTCTGGTCCGTCCCAGCCCCGGACTTGCACACCGGCTGTGCGCTGGCGTCTGAGCGCTGCCAGTTGCTCGATCCCCTGCCCGTCTAAAACTGACCTTCTCCAGAGTTCTTTCAAAGTAGATTTTTGATAGAAGTGTGTTATACTCCAAATGCTCCACCAGAGCCCTCACTCCAGAACCAGTTTGGAGGCTCAATTTGTCTGGGTCTGAGGGAAGGTCTCAGGAGCTCACAGAGAACACTGTCTGCAGTTTGCTATCGTGGCTCCGCCCCCTCTCATTTTATTCTCAAAGCAATTCCATGTATTGCAAATATTAGTGTCTCTATTTTATTGATGAGAAAATCAAGACCAAAAAATGTTGATTTGGCCATGGCCACATAGCAAGGGAGTATCTAAGGTAGAATTTGAAGCCAAGTCTTTCTGACTCCAAGTTTAGCATTTTAGTCATTTTACTATGCTGCTGCTCTCAAATTATTATGCATAAATTAAAACAGAGTAACCTGAGGTAATTCAAGAATGAGAGATCAATGGTAGATCAATAGTACAAAAACTGGATTTTGAATTATATACCTGGGTTTGAATATTAGCTTTGTTGTTTGCTTTATGTGTGACCAGAGGCAAATTCCATCATCTCTCTCTGGATCTCATTTTTCTCATCCATAAAATGAGGGGGTTGGACTAGTTAATAGCAGTAATAAATAGCTGGCATTTATATAGCACTTCAAGGTTTACAAAATACTCATAAACTAGAGTAGGAAAGAGAGATAAAGATAGAAATACTCAGAGGCACGGAGATGTTGTTTATTGTTAAGTCGTTTTCAGTTGTGTCCAACTCTTCATGATTCCATTTGGAGTTTTCTTGGCAAAGATATTGTAGCAGTTTGACATCTCCTTCTCTAACTCATTTTACAGATGAGGAAACTGAAGCAAAAAAGGTTTAAATGACTTGCCCAGGATCACACAGCTTGTTTGAGGTCAGATTTGAATTCAAAAAGATGAGTCTTCCTTACTCCAGGTTTGGCTTTCTATCCAATATGTTAGAGATAATCATATATCTAGGAGACACAGAACACAAATATATAGAATAAAAAAGACAAATGGGTACCAGATTTGATTGTATTAGAATGGAATGAAGTATAAAGTAAGGGCTGGAATGGAGCTGGGGTTAGGAGAGATCTTGAGAGAGTGAATGAAAGACCAGGGGGAATAGAGACCCTAATGATGGAAGGCTTTTGAAGCCAGCATTTGAAACACCTAAGTAAAGCTGATGAGGCATATAAAATAATGAGTATGAGAAGGGTGTTTTTGTGTGAATCTGAACTTTGAAGGTTGGCTCCATACTTGGTATTAAGAATCAATAAATACTCCCAATTAGGGTTTGAATTAACTTTAACATGTATATATTTATATACATTATAATATTTTTTTAATCCTGTTTCAGTTGTTGGTTCTGCTTCAGCCACTGTGTAAGATTATTCTAAATGAGAATGATATTTGGAAGAGGGATTTTATCCAAATAAATCAACAAGCATTTACTTAGTGGCTTCTCTGTGCAGAAGAATATTCTTGTACAGTGGTTTGCATGGATTTATGGACAATCAATCTCATTAAAATCAAGTGTTTCTGGGGAGTCCTATATTCTCAGATGCACCAAGGAACTTTTAACAGTTTTATTCTTTGGCCTGTGATAGGTAATGGAGAAGAGAATTCCTTATGACATAATCAGCAATGGGAGTGACAGAATAGTTATAAGGATGTCTGACATGGTAGGTGCTTAGCAAGTACGTATTGAATTGAACTGATACAAAAGCATTTTATGGTATCATTTTAAATAGATTTTTTTTTTTTTGCTACTAAGTCAGAGCTGAAGAAGAGGTTCAAAGCAATTTTTTTTTTTGCTGAGGCAATTGAGGTTAAGTGACTTGCCCAGGGTCACACAGCTAGGGAATGTTAAGTGTCTGAGATCAGATTTGAACTCAGGCCCTCCTGACTTCAGGGCTGGTGCTCTATCCATTGCACCACCTAGCTGCCCCGAGGCAATATACTTTTAAACTACTGCAACTGAAATGGGTCATTTATTGTTTTCTACATGTTGAAGGCTACTTCTTACCTATGAAATGAAGTCATATCCAGGTGTTCCCTCTCTGAACTTGGAAAAATACAACATGGTACTCTGAATGACAATTTTTGCAAAGTAGCTACAGTCACAGAGACAGGACAGTTTGATATATAAAATCAGGAAAGCAGCAGCTGCCACCAATAGGGGAGAGAGAGAAATAGGGGAATAGGGAACAGAGAGACACAGAGACACAGACACACACACACAGAGTCAGAGAGAGACACACAGATAGAGAGAGACAGAGAGAGAGAGAGAGAGAAAGAGAGAGAGAGAGAGAGAGAGAGAGAGAGAGAGAGAGACCCAGACAGATCAGAGACACAGAAACAGAGAGAGACAAAGAGACGAGAGAAAGAAGAGAGACAAAGAGACAGAGAGACAGAGAGACAGAGACAGAGAAACAGAGAAAGAGAAAGGGAGAGAGAGTGAGCGATTCAGAGATGCAAATTAGCCATTTAAAAAGAACAGGGAAGCTTTGGAAAATTTGTTCTCTTGGGAGTCCTTCCCTATGTGTCTTGTCTGTAGTTGTATTCTCCTATATTGTATATGACTCTGGGGAAAGCTTTGTGCTTTGGACTGTGATAGACTGCTTAAGATCTTAGGCACAAAATAAACCCAAAATTTTGATGATGACTCTGAGTCATAAAGTCAGTAATAGTTTTGTACCTTCTGAGTTCTTCCCTATGTCATGTCCCTGACAGAGATTATGGGACTCTTTCAATTAGCCCTTGAGGAACTGTGGCAAAAGAAGTCAGATAGGATGTTCTCTAAAGTTCCCTTCCAATTCTAAAATTCTAAAATGCTACAATTCTATGAACATGGAGATTCCTGAAATATTACATTTTGCTTTAGGAAGCATGGGATTCTTAACCCTTTGCTCAATAGTTTGCCTCACCTTTTTTGTTTCTTCAAAGAGAGGTGTCAATGATGTGTCCCAGCAATGAGGAATAGGAATACCAGGTGAACTTCAGAATATACAATCTATGGCCCAGCAGGGAGTCAGTTCTTTATAGTCCTGTCTGGACCTTTTTCTTATTTCTATCCTCAAGAGAGGGAACAAAGACTTTTTGCTTTTCCCTGTCCCTACCACTACACCCTAACCCCACAGGGTAACCTTTTTAAACTGAACACATTTCTGACTTTTGTAGTAAATGGTTGAAGTTTGTGTGGTCTCTTGTTTATACAATTTTTAGCTTATATTAAAATTTCTCTCTAGCTCATTTAGATCTATTTTAAATAGTTAAAGGTAACTTGGGTTTGACTTGCATTGGAGGTTTCAGGTTTAAGCAAACATTAGAGTGATGATGACATTTACAGATGGAAAAATAATCAGTCTTCTACCACCACTATAGTAGTACAGGCATCTTCTTTGATTTTTAAAAGGCTAAGCAGGATGGACTGTTATTTACTTAGTTGGGTAGGAAGATCACAGAGCATTGAAGTTGGAAAGGACCTCAATGACCATCTGCAGCTAGATAGCTCAACTGATAAAGCATTGGGCATAAAATTAGGAAGTCAAATCTTTATGAGTTTAAATCCAGCCTCAGATACTCAGTCTTAGTGGTAACCTACACAAGTTACTTAAATCATTTGTGCATTATTTCTTCATCTGTAAAATTAGCTGAAGAAGGAAATGTCAAACTACTCCAATATCTTTGCCAAGAAAATTCCAAACCAGATTGTGAAGAGTAGGAAAAGTCTGAAAATGACTAAACAACAAGAAGGTGACCATCTAGTGCAACCTATTCCCTTCTCACCCCCCAAATCTCTACTATAACAAGCTGGGCAAGTGATTTCTTAATGATCTTAATTGAGGTGGAATCAAATATCTTCTTTCTTTTTTTAACTTGGTTAATATTCTTTTTAAAATTTAAAAAAAAAATTTATTTGCAAAACATATGTATGGGTAATTCTTCAACATTGACCCTTACAAAGCTTTCTGTTACAAAGTTTTCCCCCCTACTCCCCACCCCTCCCCTAGATGGCAGGATATCCACTACATGTTAATTATGTTAAAATACTTGACAAATCGAATATATGTATACATATTTCCACACTTATCATTGTTGTGCAAGAAAAATCGTATCTACAAGAAAGAAAAATCAGAGAAAGAAAACACAATGCAAGCAAACATCAATAGAAAGCATGAAAATATTATGTTGTGGTCCACATTTCACATCCCTCTCTCTGGGTGTATATGGCTTTCTTCACTGAACAATTGGAACTGGTTTGAAACATTTCCTTGTTGAAGAGAGGCATACCCATCAGAATTGATAATCATATAGTATTGTTATTGCCGTGTATAATGATCTCCTGGTTCTGTTCATTTCACTCAGCATCAGTTCATGCAAGTCTCTCCAGGCCTCTCTGAAATCATCCTGCTGGTTGTTTCTCACAGAACAATAATATTCCATAACATTCATATACCATAATTTGTTCAGCCATTCTCCAATTGATGGGCATCCATTCAGAATCAAATATCTTCTAAGGCAATCTATTCCATTTTAAATAGTTCTAATTATTATGAAGTCTTCCCTGAAATCAAATTAAAATTTTTTCCCTCTCCCATCCCCAAAGCAAAAACCCAATAACCCAATAATAATATGTTTTTCCTCCTCTAGGATCTTAAAAGGGAGGGGGGAGGTTTAAAAAGAAAGGTTGAGGATGGTATGTCCAAAAAAAAAATGAGAAGAACAAAATGTTGTGTGGATTCATGCTATTTATCATCAACATTAACAAGCATTTATCTTGGACTCTGTAGCTTTTAAATGTTTTCTTCACAACTATCTTGTGAGACAAATAGTGCAAATATTGTTAGCCACCATTTTGCAGGTGAGGAAACTGATCCTCAGAGAATTAAATTACTTGCTCATGGGTATACCCCAAGCAAATGTAGAGTTGGATTTCAAAACTACATCTCTTAGAGCCAAATCCAGTGTCCTTTCCATGTTGTCTCTCAATTATGCTCTAATTATATAAATTTATTTTTCTGCTTCAAAAGAATTGAGAAGACTTCTTAAAAGATTACCACATCTATCCTTGATCCAGCAATACATTTGCTTATAAATCTATGTCCTGAAGACATAAAAGAAATGGAAAGGGACCTATGTATACAAAAATGTTTATAGCAGGTCTTTTTGTGGTAGCTAAGAATTGGAAATCAAAGGGATGTTTATCAATTAGGGAATGGTTAAACAAGAGTTCCATATGATGGAATATTATAAGAAATGATAAGCAAGGTGATTTTAAAAAAACCTAGAGAGACCTATGTGAACTGATGCATAGTGAAGTGAACAGAATTAGGAGAACATTGAACATAGTAACAGCAATATTGTACAATGAAGAACTGTGAATGACTTAGCTATTCTCAGAAATTCAGTGATCCAAGAAAATTCCAAAGGATAAAGGATGAAGTCTACTATCTGCCCCCAGAGAAAGAACTGATATTGCTTGAATATAGACTGAAATGTTATTTTTCCATTTATTTTGTTCTTTTTCTTTTTTTTGTCTCTTTATAGTAAATGACTAATATGAACATATTTTACATGATTGTGTATTTATAACCCATACCTGAATGCTTACCATCTCAGAGAAAGGGGAGAGTAGGGAGGGAAAAAGAGATAGAACTTGGAACTTAAAACTTAAAAAAATTTAAAAGTTAAATTATTAATATAATTGGGAAAAATAAAATTCATTAAATTAGAAAAAAATTTGTGGCATCTCAATATATCAAGAGTCTGTTATTTCCTTAGAATGGGAATGCCCTCTATTAAGGCAGATTACACATTATCTGATTATAATTTATAGTTTTAGAAACTGCCCAAGGTTTATCAGGTTGTGACTAGCTGATGGTCACATAACTACTGTCAATGGCAAGATTTGAACCCAAATTTACCTGAGTATTTTCTACTACAGAATCCTTTTTACTTCACAGTAATATGGAAACAAGTTGTGGGACTATCTGGTACTTTTCTTTCTGTTCTCATTCATGTTTTCTTTTTCTTGAAGAACTTGGACTGACAAGAGACTGTATGCTCAGAAACTCTTCTTTCCATTGTGATCATGTATATTACTTGAAACTTCATTAGAATAATAATAAATAAAAATCACAATACAGTAATAATAGCTAGTGCTTTCAGGCTTTCAAAGTACTTTACAAGTAATATTTCATTTGATATAACACTGGGTGATAGTTCCTATTATTATAACCCTCATTTTATAAAAGAGCTAACTGAGGTAGTGAAGTAATTTGTGAGAGATTACACAGCTCTTAAGTTTCTTAAGTCAGGTTTCTCTATTTCTTTCTAACTTCAAATCCAGTCACTGAAGGTGGCAGCCAAGTATTACTATGAATGCTAGAATTAGTTTCAGGTGAGAACTGGGTTCAGATCATGTCTCTGACTAAGCATTTAGCACAGGGCCTGGTAAGTAGTTGTTGAGCCATTTCAGTCATGACCAACTTTTTATGACTCCATGGTTTTCTTGGCAAAGATTCTGCGATGGATTTCCATTTTCTTCTCCAGCTACAGAAAAAAACAAAACAAAACAAAACTAAGGAAATTAGATCAAGGTCACACATGTAGTATGTGCTTGAATTTAGGTCCTCCTGACTCCAGGTCTGGCACTATATCAATTAATTAATTGACTGAATCTAGCTGTGTGATCATAGGCATATCACAGTTTCTCAGAACCTCACTTTCTACTATCGACCTCATGGGTTTGTTCTGAGAATCAAATGGGATTGTGTGTGAAAAGTGCTTTGCAAATTTTAGAGGGTATTAATATTATTCAGAACAAAGTCTGAGAATTTCTATGTACTATAGAAATGAGTTCCTAGAGACTCATCTAAGCAAAAGTTTGCAGGAGCTAGCTGGAGTCCTATCTAAGATGTACTATCAAATTTTTGGTGTGATTATTTACGCTTCAGGAATCAGCAAAGAAAGCACTACAAAACAGGGTCTGTTTCATTGTTAATTTTCTAGACTTAAAGTATTATTACAGATTCAACTTAAAGGTATGTCCTGCATAGTCATATGAAAAGTTGGTCCAAATCACTATTGATCAGAGAAATGCAAATTAAGACAACTCTGAGGTACCACTACACACCTGTCAAATTGGCTAAAATGACAGGAAATAATGATGAGTGTTGGCGGGGATGTGGGAAGGCTGGGACACTGATACATTGTTGGTAGAACTGTGAATGGATCCAACTATTCTGGAGAGCAGTTTGGAACTATGCTCAAAAAGTTATCAAACTGTGCATACCCTTTGACCCAGCAGGGTTTCTATTGGGCTTATATCACAAAAAAATCATAAAGGAAGGAAAGGTCCCACATGTGCAAGAATGTTTGTGGCAGCTCTTTTTGTAGTGGCTAGAAACTGGAAACTGAAGGGATGCCCATCAATTGGAGAGTGGCTGAATAAATTATGGTATATGAATGTTATGGAATATTATTGTTCTATAAGAAACGACCAGCAGGATGATTTCAGAGAGGCCTGGAGAGACTTGCATGAACTGATGCTGAGTGAAATGAGCAGAACCAGGAGATCATTATACACGGCAACAACAATACTATATGATGATCAATTCTGATAGACATGGCTCTCTTCAATAATGAGATGTTTCAAACCAGTTCCAATTGTTCAGTGAAGAAAGCCAAATACACCCAGAGAGAGGGATGTGAAATGTGGACCACAGCATAACATTTTCATGCTTTCTATTGATGTTTGCTTGCATTGTGTTTCCTTTGTCTGATTTTTTTTTGTAGATACGATTTTTCTTGCACAACAATGATAAATGTGGTAATATGTATACATATATTCAATTTGTCAAGTATTTTAACATAATTAACATGTAGTGGACATCTTGCCATCTAGGGGACGGAAAGGGGGTAAAAATTTGTAACAGAAAGCTTTGTAAGGATCAATGTTGAAGAATTACCCATACATATGTTTTGCAAATAAAAAGTTTTAATTTAAAAAAAAAAGAAATTAAAAAAAAAGGTATGTCCTGCAAACTTTTTTTTTTTTTCTGGAGAGAAGAGTTTTAAACATTCTTCAATATTTGTCACCTCTTGGAAAGGGCCCCACATGTGTAAGAATGTTTGTAGCAGCTCTTTTTGTAGTGGTTAGAAACTGGAAACTGAATGGATGCCCATCAATTGGAGAGTGGCTGAATAAATTATGGTATATGAATGTTATGGAATATTATTACTCTATAAGAAATGACCAGCAGGATGATTTCAGAGAGGCCTGGAGGGACTTGCATGAACTGATGCTGAGTGAAACGAGCAGAACCAGATCATTATACACGGCAACAACAATATTACATGATGATCAACTCTGATGGACATGGCTCTCTTCAACAATGAAATGTCTCAAACCAGTTCCAATTGTTCAGTGAAGAAAGCCATATACACCCAGAGAGAGGGATATGGAATGTGGACCACAACATAACATTGTCATGCTCTCTATTGATGTTTGCTTGCATTGTGTTTCCTTTCTCTGATTTTTTTTCTTGTAGATATGATTTTTCTTGTACAACTTGTCAAGTATTTTAACATGTAGTGGACTTCCTACCATCTAGGGCAGGGGAGGGGACTGGGGGTAAAATTTGTAACGAAAAGCTCTGTAAAGATCAATGCTGAGGAACTAGCCATACATATGTTATGCAAATAAAAAGCTTTAATAAAAAAAATACATATTTGCCACCTCTTGCCTGTAAGTCTCCAGTCTCGTCTTTATCTATCATATTTAGTTCACTCTGACTCACACCAACCTATACTCTGGTTAGAGTTGTTAAAATGAAAAGGATAGATCTGGAATCAAATTATCTAGATTTGAATCTTGGCTCTAACATTTGCTACCTTTATAATGCTGATGAATTGACGTCATTTCTTTGTGCCTCAGTTTTCTTATAATGAAAGAATTGGGCTTGTTGATTTCTAAAGCTGCTTCTAACCCTAAATACTATGGGTTATTCCTGTATCCAGACTAAGACTCAAATGCCACCTTCTACATACCCATCCAGCTTCTACTAAACTTATACCCCAAATTACTTTTGATTTATTTAAAATAGTTTATGTATTTGTATGTTATCTCTCTTGATATAATGTATACACTTTGAAGAGAGGGATTTATATTCCTAAATGCTTAGTACTGTCTAGCACAATAATAGATGTTTAATAAGTGCTTGCATACATATATGAAGAAAGATACTATCTGCATCCTGAGAAAGAACTAAAAAATAGAAATATGTATAGAATAATTTCATATTAACATGTTCATACATGTGCGCACACACACACACACACACACCTATTTGTGTCTAATGGTGGCCATATCTGGGAGTGGAGAGGGTGGGAAAGGAAGGGAAAAAAAAGAAATTTATTTATTTATTTTATTTTTTCTTTTTTTTTAAAATTTTTTTTATTAAAGCTTTTTATTTGTATAACATATGTATGGGTAGTTCCCCAGCATTGATCTTTACAAAGTTTTACATTACAAATTTTACCCTCAGTCCCCTCCCCTCCCCTAGATGGCAGGAAGTCCACTACATGTTAATAATGTTGAAATACTTGACAAGTTATGCAAGAAAATCCTATCTACAAGAAAAAAAAGGAAATCAGACTAAGGCAACACAATGCAAGCAAATATCAAAGGAGATCATGAAAATGTTACGTTGTGGTCCATATTTCATATCCCTCTCTCTGGGTGTATATGGTTTTCTTCAGTGAACAATTGGAACTGGTTTGAGACAATGCTTTGTTGCAGAGAGCCATGTCCTTCAAAATTGATCATCATGTAATACTGTTGTTGCTGTGTATGATGATCTCCTGGTTCTGCTCGTTTCACTCAGCATCAGTTCATGCAAGTCCCTCCAGGCCTCTCTGAAATCGTCCTGCTGGTTGTTTCTTACAGAGCAATAATATTCCATAACATTCATGTACCATAATTTATTCAGCCACTCTCCAATTGATGGGCATCCCTTCAGTTTCCGGTTTCTAGCACTACAAAAAGGGCTGCCACAAACATTCTTGCACATGTGGGGCCCTTTCCTTCTTCTAAGATCTCTTTGGGATATAGGCCGAATAGAAACACAGCTGGGTCAAAGGGTATGCACAGTTTGATAGTTTTTTGAGCATAGCTCCAAATTGCTCTCCAGAATGGTTGGATCCGTTCACAGTTCCACCAACAATGTATTAGTGTCCCAGTTTTCCCAAATCCCCTCCAACATTCATCATTATCTTTTCCTGTCATTTTAGCCAATCTGACAGGTGTGTAGTGGTACCTCAGAGTTGTCTTAATTTGCATTTCTCTGATCAATAGTGATTTGGAGCAACTTTTCATATGACTAGAGATGGTTTTAATTTCATCATCTGAAAATTGTCTGTTCATATCCCTTGACCACTTATCTATTGAAGAGTGGCTTGAATTCTTATATATATGAGACACTTCTCTATATATTTTAGAAATGAGGCCTTTATCAGAACCATTAAATATAAAGGTGATTTCCCAATTTGATGCTTCCCTCCTAATCTTGTCTGCATTTGTTTTATTTGTACAGAAACTTTTTAACTTAATATAATCAAAATTATCCATCTGGTGTTCAACTAGGAGTTCCAAATCTTCTTTGGACATAAATTTATTCCATCTCCACAGGTCTGAGAGATAAACTATATTACATTCCTCTAACTTGCTTACAAAGTCCCTCTTTATATCTAGATCATGAACCCATTTATACCTTATCTTGGTATGTGGTGTTAGGTATGGGTCAAGCCCTAATTTCTTCCACACTAGTTTCCAATTTTCCCAGCAGTTTTTGCCGAATAGTGAGTATTTATCCCAAAAGCTGGTGTCTTTGGGTTTATCAAACACTAAATTGTTAAGGTTATTGCCTAGATTGTCCTGATAACCTATCCCATGCCACTGATCGACTGCTCGCTCTATTTCTTAGCCAGTACCAAACGGTTTTGATGACCGCTGCTTTATAATGTAGTTTTAGATCTGGTACAGCAAGGCCACCTTCATCTGCCTTTTTTTCCATTAATTCCCTTGAAATTCTTGACCTTTTGTTCTTCTAAATGAACTTTGCTACTATTTTTTCTAGATCTGTAAAATAATTTCTTGGGAGTTTGATTGGTATGGCACTAAATAAGTAGATTAGTTTGGGTAGTATTGTCATTTTTATTATGTTCGCTCTGCCTACCCATGAGCACTTAATGTTTTTCCAATTGATTAGGTCTGATTTTATTTGTGTGGAAAGTGTTTTGTAGTTTAGTTCGTATAGTTTCTGACTTTTCCTTGGCAGATAGATTCCCAAATATTTTATCCTATCATCTGTTATTTGGAATGGAATTTCTTTTTGTATCTCTTGCTGCTGAACTTTGGTGGTAATATATAAAAATGCTGATGATTTTTGTGGATTAATTTTGAATCCTGCCACTTTGCTAAAGTTGTGAATTGTTTCTAGTAGTTTTTTAGTTGAGTCTCTAGGATTCTGTAAGTATACCATCATGTCATCTGCAAAGAGTGATAATTTGGTTTCTTCATTACCTACTCTGATTCCTTTTATCTCTTTTTCTTCTCTTATTGCTAAAGCTAACTTTTCTAATACAATATTAAATAGTAATGGTGACAGTGGACAGCCTTGTTTCACTCCTGATCTTATTGGGAATGGTTTTAGTTTGTCTCCATTACATATGATGCTTGCTGATGGTTTTAAATAGATGCTACTGATCATTTTAAGGAAAAGCTCATTTATTCCTATACTCTCTAGTGTTTTTAATAGGAAAGGGTGTTGGATTTTATCAAAGGCTTTTTCAGCATCTATTGAGATAATCATATGGTTTTTGTTAGTTTGGTTATTAATATAATTAATTATGCTGATAGTTTTCCTAATATTGAACCAGCCCTGAATCCCTGGTATAAATCCTACTTGGTCATAGTGTACTATCCTGGGGATGACTTTCTGTAATCTCATTGCTAATATCTTATTTAAAATTTTTGCATCAATATTCATTAGGGAAATTGGTCTATAGTTTTCTTTCTCTGTTTTCACCCTACCTGGTTTAGCTATCAGCACCATATCGGTCTCATAGAAGGAATTTGGCAGTATACCTTCTGTCCCTATTTTCTCAAATAGTTTGTATAGTATTGGAATTAATTGTTCTTTGAATGTTTGGTAGAATTCACATGTAAATCCATCTGGCCCTGGAGATTTTTTCTTAGGGAGTTGGTTAATGGCTTGTTCTATTTCTTTTTCTAATATGGGGCTATTTAAATAATTTTTATCCTCTTCTGTTAACCTGGGCAATCTATATTTTTGTAGATATTCCTCTATTTCATTTAGATTATCAAACTTACTGGCATAAAGTTGGGCAAAGTAACTCCTAATTATTGCTCTAATTTCCTCTTCATTGGAGGAAAGTTCTCCCTTATTCTTGAGACTAACAATTTGATTTTCCTCTTTCCTTTTTCTTATCAAATTAACTAAAGGCTTATCTATTTTGTTGGTT
>JAJPUD010000400.1:72941-117421 GCA_023553655.1 Myrmecobius fasciatus | reverse complement strand
CTTGACCTTTTGTTCTTCTAAATGAACTTTGCTACTATTTTTTCTAGATCTGTAAAATAATTTCTTGGGAGTTTGATTGGTATGGCACTAAATAAGTAGATTAGTTTGGGTAGTATTGTCATTTTTATTATGTTCGCTCTGCCTACCCATGAGCACTTAATGTTTTTCCAATTGATTAGGTCTGATTTTATTTGTGTGGAAAGTGTTTTGTAGTTTAGTTCGTATAGTTTCTGACTTTTCCTTGGCAGATAGATTCCCAAATATTTTATCCTATCATCTGTTATTTGGAATGGAATTTCTTTTTGTATCTCTTGCTGCTGAACTTTGGTGGTAATATATAAAAATGCTGATGATTTTTGTGGATTAATTTTGAATCCTGCCACTTTGCTAAAGTTGTGAATTGTTTCTAG
The DNA here is from genome assembly GCA_023553655.1 of Myrmecobius fasciatus. Taxonomy (NCBI): domain Eukaryota; kingdom Metazoa; phylum Chordata; class Mammalia; order Dasyuromorphia; family Myrmecobiidae; genus Myrmecobius; species Myrmecobius fasciatus. The sequence continues at coordinate 117,011 of JAJPUD010000400.1, read as the reverse complement.
TAGTTTTTTAGTTGAGTCTCTAGGATTCTGTAAGTATACCATCATGTCATCTGCAAAGAGTGATAATTTGGTTTCTTCATTACCTACTCTGATTCCTTTTATCTCTTTTTCTTCTCTTATTGCTAAAGCTAACTTTTCTAATACAATATTAAATAGTAATGGTGACAGTGGACAGCCTTGTTTCACTCCTGATCTTATTGGGAATGGTTTTAGTTTGTCTCCATTACATATGATGCTTGCTGATGGTTTTAAATAGATGCTACTGATCATTTTAAGGAAAAGCTCATTTATTCCTATACTCTCTAGTGTTTTTAATAGGAAAGGGTGTTGGATTTTATCAAAGGCTTTTTCAGCATCTATTGAGATAATCATATGGTTTTTGTTAGTTTGGTTATTAATATAATTAATTATGCTGATAGTTTTCCTAATATTGAACCAGCCCTGAATCCCTGGTATAAATCCTACTTGGTCATAGTGTACTATCCTGGGGATGACTTTCTGTAATCTCATTGCTAATATCTTATTTAAAATTTTTGCATCAATATTCATTAGGGAAATTGGTCTATAGTTTTCTTTCTCTGTTTTCACCCTACCTGGTTTAGCTATCAGCACCATATCGGTCTCATAGAAGGAATTTGGCAGTATACCTTCTGTCCCTATTTTCTCAAATAGTTTGTATAGTATTGGAATTAATTGTTCTTTGAATGTTTGGTAGAATTCACATGTAAATCCATCTGGCCCTGGAGATTTTTTCTTAGGGAGTTGGTTAATGGCTTGTTCTATTTCTTTTTCTAATATGGGGCTATTTAAATAATTTTTATCCTCTTCTGTTAACCTGGGCAATCTATATTTTTGTAGATATTCCTCTATTTCATTTAGATTATCAAACTTACTGGCATAAAGTTGGGCAAAGTAACTCCTAATTATTGCTCTAATTTCCTCTTCATTGGAGGAAAGTTCTCCCTTATTCTTGAGACTAACAATTTGATTTTCCTCTTTCCTTTTTCTTATCAAATTAACTAAAGGCTTATCTATTTTGTTGGTTTTTTTGTAGAACCAACTCAGTTTTATTAATTCAATAGTTTTCTTATTTTCAATTTTATTAATTTCTGCTTTTATTTTTAGAATTTCCAATTTGGTATTTAATTGAGGGTTTTTAATTTGTTCTTTTTCTAGTTTTTTTTTTAATAATAAGCCCAATTTGTTGATGTTTTCTTTCTCTATTTTATGCAAGTAAGCATCTAGAGATATAAAACTGCCCCTTATAACTGCTTTGGCAGTATCCCACAAATTTTCGTATGTTTTTGGTATGGTTCCTTATTGTCATTCTCCTGGATGAAATTATTGATTGTGTCTATGATTTGCTCTTTCACCCATTCATTCTTCAGGATTAGATTATTTAATTTCCAATTAACTTTTGGTTTATTTTCTCCTGGCCTTATATTGCATGTCATTTTTATTGCATCACGATCTGAAAAAGATGCATTTACTATTTCTGCCTTTCTGCATTTGATTTTGAGGTTTTTATGCCCTAATGCATGGTCAGTTTTTGTATAGGTTCCATGGACTGCTGAGAAAAAAGTAAACTCCCTACTGTCTCCATTCAACTTTCTCCATAGATCTATCATACCTAACTTTTCTAACAATTGATTTATCTCCCTAGTTTCTTTCTTGTTTATTTTGTGGTTTGATTTATCTAATTCTGAAAGAGCAAGGTTGAGATCCCCCACTAGTATAGTTTGTCTGTCTATTTCTTCTTGCATCTCTCTTAATTTCTCCCCTAGGAATTTGGATGCTATTGCACTTGGTGCATATTTATTTAGTATTGATATTGCTACATTGTCTATGGTACCCTTTAATAAAATATAGTTTCCTTCCTTATCTCTTTTGATTAGATCTATCTTGGCTTTTACTTGATCTGAGATAAGGATTGCTACCCCTGCTTTTTTTTTGTTCACCTGAAGCATAATATTTTCTGCTCCAGCCTTTTACCTTCATCCTATATGTGTCACTATGTTTTAGATGTGTTTCTTGTAGACAACATATTGTGGGATTCTGATTTTTAATCCAGTCTGATATCCGCTTCTGCTTTATGGGAGAGTTCATCCCATTCACATTCACAGTTAGAATAACTAATTCTTTATTTCCTGCCATCTTATTTACCCAAGTTATGTTTTCCCCTTTTCTTTCCCCTTTCTCCCTTCCCCCCTCCTCAGTACTTTGCTTTTGATGACCCCCTCCCCCAAACAATACTCCACCCTTTAGATCCCCTCCTCCTGTTTTTACTCCTTTCCCCTGATTCTTCTATTTTCCCTTCTATTAGTTTATCCCTTTCTTTTCCTCCTTTCCCTCCCACTTCCCTCTAGCAACAGACAAGTTTCTATGTCAAATCAAGTGTCTGATATACACTTTTAGAGCCCAACCTGATGAGAGTAAGATTTACACAATGCTCATCTCCCTCCCCTCTTTCTCTCAATTATATTAGGTTTTCTTTGCCTCTTCAAGAGATTTTACCTTGTTTTTACCTCTTTTTTTTTTAGATCTTATTTTACCACTTTTTCCCTCTTTTCCCCAGTATGACAACCTTTCCCTCTCTAGTTCTCTTTTTCATATTATCAAAGTAATATCTAGTTAATTATACCCCCAAATTTTAAGTATCCCCCTAGTAGAAATAAAGTTCTCAAGAGTCCTTTCCTTTTTACCTTTTTAAGCATCTCTTGAGTTCTGTGTTTGGATGTCAAATTTTTTGTTCAGATCTGGTCTTTTCATTAGAAATAGGTGGAATTCACCTATATCATTGAATGACCATCTTCTTCCCTGGAGGATAATGCTCATTCTAGCTGGATAGGTTATTCTTGGCTGTAATCCAAATTCCTTTGCCCTTAGGAATATCTGGTTTCAGGCCCTTTGATCCTTCAATGTGGAGGCTGAAGATCGTGTGTGATTCTAATTATTGATCCTCCATATTTGAATTGTTTCTTTCTAGCTGCTAGCAGAATCTTTTCCTTGGTGCTATAGTCCTGAAATTTAGCCACGATATTCCTTGGGGTTTTAATTTTGGGGTATCTTTCAGGAGGTGATTGGTGAATTCTTTCAATGGTGATTTTGCCTTCTGATTCTACAATCTCAGGGCAGTTTTCTTTCAGGATTTCCTGGAAGATAGTGTTTAGATTCTTTTTTTCATCATGAGTTTCAGGAAGTCCAATAATCCTTAGATTGTCTTTCCTAGATCTATTTTCCAAGTCAGTTGTTTTTCCTAGGAGATGTTTCATATTTTCTTCTAATTTTTCATTTTTTTTTGTTTTTGTTTGACTGATTCTTAAAGTCTTATTGAGTCATTCACTTGCATTTGTTCAATTCTTATTTTTTTTTTATTTTTTTTGCTTTTTGCTGAGGCAATTGGGGTTAAGTGACTTGCCCAGGGTCACACAGCTAGGAAGTGTCTGAGACCAGATTTGAACTCAGGTCTTCCTGACTTCAGGGCTGGTGCTCTAACCACTGCACCACCTAGCTGCCCCTCCATTCTTATTTTTAAAGGGTTGTTTTCTTTAGTTACCTTTTTAAGCTCCTTTTGTAACTGGCCAATTTGTTCATTGCACTCTTTTTCCACTTCACTAATTTTATTTTTCAATAAATTGGTGTCTTTATCATATCTCTTTTGGAGGGCTTCTTGCACTGACTTCAGTTTATTTTCCCATTTATCTTCCAGCTCTCTTTTCAGATTCTGTATGCAATCTTCCAGAAAGGCCTTTTGAAAAGGGGACCAGTGATGGTCCTTAATAACATCCTCTGAAGTTTTGTTTAAAGGAACATCAGGATCTGGGGTCAGCCCTTTTCTGTCTCAATAAAAGCTGTCTATGGTGAGAGCTCTCTTTTGCTTCTTCATTTTTTTTTTTATACAGCATGTATATCTCTTTAAGGTTTGGAGAAACGGTGGCTAAAGCTCTTTGCCTTGGGGCAATTTGTCGAATTAATTTAAGGTGCTGGGCCGGTGGGGGCTAGGACTAAGTCCGAATTACTCCTTAAACAAGGCAAGTATGCCAGAACACCTGCCCCCAATCTGGGCAGAGTGTCCTGAGTGCCTCAGATAAACTCCAGGTGTTTGGAGTTTGAAGTTTTTGCCACAGTGAGCTGAGTCCCACCCTCACTTCTGGCCTATACCACTCTTTATCCCTCTGTCTGAGTTAGACAAACCTGATGTGAAGTTCTTCAGAGATATCAGCAAGTAGTATCCAAATATTTCTGAGTTCGTTGACTTGAAGATCAGTTCAGAGGCTTATTTTATTATTGATCTGAGAGAAGATCGGAGGAGACGCAGAGAGTCAAGTTTTCACTCTGCCATCTTGGCTCTGCCCCCCAGCAAAAAAAAAAAAAAGAAATTTACATGATTTCATTGTAAAGAATAACAAGTTGTACTTTATAGTAGTACTTATGACCACGATTAAACACCTTAGAAGTGAACCCCCAAAACTTTTTCTCTGTAAAACTATGTATATGCTTTTTAATACCTCATTGATTATACCCACTAACCTCTCTCTAGTATAGTCTGTGAAGTTCTTCCTAGTATATTTTTAGAATATCTAAATGTTATTGGGGAATAGGGAAATAAAAGGGTAGCTTCGAGAAAACACTGAATTTATCTATTGGAGTTTTGTTATCAGTAAGACCTTCGAAACTAAGGCAGAATGAGGCACTGGAAACTTAGTACATGGCCCCTGCCTTGGGGAAATGTGAAAAGGAGGCAGATTTACAAGGCAGATGTTCTGTGGAGAATCAGAAATGGCGTACAATTTGTAGTCCTAGATCTCATGAAATCATATTCTTTCTGAGGAATTTAACAAAGGACAAATCTTTAAACTAAAGGAATTCATTTTTATTGTGAATTTTGAAATTGTGTAATTTCAAGTATCACTGAATGATGATGGTGAAAGAATTTTGGGAGACAAAGGCAATACAAATGGGAAACAAAGTCACATTTCATTGATGCAAAACAGAGTTGTCTTATATGCTGCAGGTATTAGACACTGGTAGTACTTACTCCCAATTCTTTCCCAGTCACTATATATAGTAAATATTTTGCTGATTTCATTCATTCCTTCAGAGTAGAATAGAGATACCAACTAATTTTGCATGTGAACTAAAGACAATCAAGGACATGGGTTCATGGATTTCTGCTGGTGTGTTAGTCATCTGGTCAGTCATCAATGCTCACTGAGCTTCCAGCATGAACTGAGCAATGCCCTGGACTTCCTAGGTTCATACTTTTTATGGTTATCCATGAGCTTAGATGAGCTACCCTGCTGATTCAATAGTTTTGCTCTGTTATCTATCTTTTGAAAGTAAATGGAATGCTACCATGCCCTTGAAAACTGCATTTAATATCAGATAAAGGGGTTAACAAGAAGGATATAGCTTCATGATCCTACAATATATTGGGTTTATGATGTCAGGTTAAGGGTGTTCTGATTTCTCTGCTCTATAAAACACCCCATATACTATAGAATGAAATATTTACTTTTTTACATAATGTACCCAAGTGGGCAGAGTGAGACGATTTGGTAGATTTCCAAATACATGAGACATTTGGGATTCTGGTTTCATTTCACCTGATGTAATATGATACACTGTAAGCCCTATGCTGAACACATTTATGTACCTAAGTTATTCCTGGGAGGTGGAGGAGCAGTATATTGAGGGGGATGGTAAGATGGGGAAGAAAGGCTGCTGAGGGCTTTGGGAGGACTGGATAGGAGGCTGCTAAATAGTACTGAGCTGAAAGATAAGACTTGCTCCTGAGATATTAAAAATGTTTTTAATGATACTTTTTGTCTTGCTATCATTATCATTTCTCCTATCCTTTTCTACCTTTCCTCCTGTTGAATCCTCTTTTGTAGGAAAAAAAAGTTATTGTTCCTTCAAAATTGAATGAAGAATGGCGCAAAGAGAAAGAGTAAGGAAGAGACAATGACAGGAGGGATGTATGTATGTGTAAGAGATTCTTTTAAAAGTAAATTCTAAACCTCTCTACTTGTAGCCTGTAAATTTGAGGAGTACCATGAATAGAGGGAAAGAACCTTGTCAATGCCTAATCACAAGCTGATAGTTGTAGCTTAGAAAGAAAAAAAAAACTCCTTAATTTTGATAAATTCAACGGAAAAACCTGTTTCTGTTTTTGTCTCATCTCTTTTTTTCTGTTTCTTTGTCTTTGTCTCTGTCTCTCTATCTCTGTCTCTCTCTCATACACACATAGGGTAATTTACAGCTTCAAAGTGCAGTGTTTAAAAGTCATCATAGTGAATTATATGTCTCTGAAAAAGTAACTGTGCCTATGAAAAATTATGTTTTTGGTCATACTTTCGACAATATTTTTTGGCAATGGCACCATATTAAGGTTATAAATAACGTACTTCTACTTTTACTAGATTAGCTAGTCACCACTGTCTCCATTTTTTTTTTTGCTATAATTGAACTACATTCTGTTTAGTTGGAAATGTTCTGTCATTCATCTATGCTGTCATCTTGCAACAAATGTTTCAGGGTGTGATTTTCAGGCAAACCATTGAAAGCTGGAGGCTTCTGGGATGGAACAGTCCTTACTGCTCTATCCAATGGACCACCTACTTTCTTGTTCACAAAACTCCTCAATACATCTCTGAAAAGAAGTGGTGGCTTGTTCATTATTCCTTATTTATTGATTTATCAGACACTTAGTGACCGCCTCCTGTTTGAACCACTGTTTTAGTTATTTTAGGGAATATGAAAGAAAATAAACATTGTCCTTTCCCTCAAAGAGTGTCTATTTTTTCCCCATGGGATTTTCATTAGCTACTAATAGCAATGGGATTTGAGGTACCTTCCCAGGCTGGTTTTGATGTTTCTGATTGCAATCTCATTGGTAGGAATGAGAACTCAAGGGAATGTTTGCAAATTAGTTCCATAGCTGTAGTCACACCAAGTATGTCTTTTGAAGGTAAACAACTCTCCTTCCCATTCCCACTCCCTGAGGCAGAATTTAATGCCTCTTAAATAGGCATAGAAACCTGCCCAATTTCTCCTAAATTAAAATCACAGAAATAGTAAGTTGTGGAAAATCTCTTGAGATCTCTGTGTGGCTCTGGGTGAAATGAAGTTGAAGTCCCCAACAACTTGGAATTCTGGAGGCAACAAAGAAGTGTGTCATTAGATAAGAGTAAGAAAGTGACAATTCATTTGCCTAGGGCTTGTCTCTGTAGCATTCTAAGAGAAACAGTTACTCTGAGTCAAACTTATGATATAGTAATTGCTCATTTTAGAATGTGACAGGCTATTGAATATTGAAGCAAGTGGAGAATATAAAATGTTTCAGTGACATATATATATATATGTTATTCCTCATATATACATGTATGAAAAGAATAACCTTTTTATGTTAATAACTGAGGAAGTATAGACAATAGGAATGTATGTGATAAATGAAATTGACTTCACCATAGATAGAAGAAGAGAATTTGGTTACTAACTATAATAAGGTGAGGTCATTCACTGAGAAAAATCAGAATCCACACCCGGGTAGATGAGAGATGAATGGTTGGATTTCAGAACTATATCAACAAAACCTATAGTGGAAGTGATGAATAATGTAGCTGCTGTTGAGGAGAAAGTGCATTTGAGCAGAAGAACAGGTTGGAAGGAGATAATCAGAGAAGCCACCAAATGGATTTGTTAGTTTGGCTTGAGATGTCATGCCCTTTGAGGTGTTTGTTAAGTACTTGGCATATCAGCTCAATTTATCAATGGAAGCATCTGCTCAATATAGAATCTATTTTCATCACTGAAGTTTTATGGGCAGTTCCTAAGAAAGAAAAAGAACACTGAAACAGTTCCAGAGTTATGAGTTACCCTGAGCATAAGGGATTTCCTCCTTCATATTATCCCTGCCAGGTTTCTGTGTGTTCCCACTCTTCTCCTTTCCTCTACCTTCACCCCATACCACCCACCCTAGATCCTAAGTTCATTGGTGGGAGTGAGTGATCCAGATTTATGTGTGGATTATAGTGTATAATGTGGCGGCCTGGTGAATGGAGCTCTGCTGACTAGATGCCTATTATAGATGTATTTCTTATTCCTATATTTGTTTTAATATGAGTATTTGTGATGTCATCATTATTTCTATTGCCTTGTTGTTAAGTAAATAGTTATATTTAAGGAAGTTAGGTGGCTCAGGACATAGGCACTGGATCTGGAATCAAGAAGTTCAAATCTGGCTTTAGACTCCTACTGGCTGTCTAACTCTGGGAAAGTTACTCTTTTTGTCACAGTTTCCTATTGTGTAAAATGAGAATGACAATAATATCTATCTCTCAGGGTTGTAAGGACAAATAAGTTAATATTTGTAAAGTGCTCTGTAAACCACAAAGTACTAAATAAATACTAGTTATTAAATATATCATCATTGAAAATGTTGGGTGTTAGGCAAATGGAAGTATATTGATGGGTTCTCTAGAACTGTAGTAATAAGTAGAAGGAGTTATTCCTAGAACCCTGAGAAAATCTGAATGTAACCATAATTCTTTGAGAATCTAGATCTGTTAGTATGAAAGCAAAGTTTGAGTGAAGACAAACTAGCTCTTCTGAGAAGTATGAGGTGCTATAACGTGCACTTTACACTTGTGGTACACAAGGAGATATATTAGAAGCCAAACTAAATCCAGACTATGGGTGTGTAAGATTATAGATAGAATCTCAGAGAAGGAAGGGATGTTGTAGGTTACTCAGTCTAATACAAACTTGAACAGAGGAATCATTTCTGTGCTATTTCTAGCAAATAGTCATCAAATCTATGCTTGAAAATTTTCAGAGATGGAAACCATATTAAATCTTGAGGGGACTTATATTCCTTTTAAATAGCTCTAAAGGTTATATTTCTCTACCACATCTACTTTTTTGGTTTTAGTTCCAACCTCTGGGATCAAAAAGGACAAGTTTTAATCCTTGTGCCACATGATTGAACTTCAAGTATTTGAAGAATGATATATTGTTTTTCATTTATCTTCTCTTTTCCAGGCTAAATGTTCTCAAGTCTATCAAATCATCCTGATTTTGCATAATCTTCAATCTTTTCATCTTCCTAGTTGCCCTTCTCTATATGTGCTCCAGTTTGTCAAGGTTACTAATTTCATTCCTTACAATTAATCATGTCCATTTATCTCTTCCTCTTCTGGGATGCTTAAGGCCTTTATAATCTCTACCACACAGTTTAGTAATCAATAATATAATATTTGGTATCTTTCATTTGCTTTCACATGGATAAATTGGGAGGCATCGAAGAGCAAGAATTTAAGTATCAAGAAAACTATTTCTAGTCTTGACTGTGACGCTATCTAGATGTGCAGTTTTGGACATTTAATCTCTCTCTGTTTTGTGTGTAAATTGAGTAGTTTGGATAAGGTCACTTCCAACTTCAATAGTCTATGAATGATAACTTTTATCATCTCAAACAGACTGTAAGTGTTAGCAATTCAGCTGGGCCTGTATTCTGGAGATGAGCATAAGGAACTCCAAAGGCTCTATCTATGTTCATTAGGACAAGAGAAGGTATATTATCCAGATTTGGTCTGCCTTCAGTGCTTGTGAACTTGGCTTAGACTAGTCAAATCCAAGAGAACTGCATTATGGTTTTTGAGACCACAAGAAAAATGGATGACAAAAGCTTTCAGAGACTAGTTCATTTTGGGGGTATGCTCACAAATATTTCAGAACCAGGGGGTGGTGGTGATATACCTGATACCCAGGTGGGGTAATGATGGTGAAGAAAATGTAAGCATGACACACTTTTAAGTTTAATTTGCATTATTAGTATTTTATTAAATGTAGGTAATCAACAAATTTTTTTTTTTTTAAATTTTTATTTTATTTGCATAACATATGTGTGGGTAATTCTTCAACAATAACCCTTACATAGCTTTCCGTTACAAATTTTCCCCCCAACTCCCCACCCCTCCCCTAGATGGCAGGATATCCACTACATGTTAATTATGTTAAAATATTGGCAAATCGAATATATGTATACATATTTCCAAACTTATCATTGGTGTGCAAGAAAAATCTTATCTACACAAACGATATATCAGATAAAGGAAACACAATGTAAGCAAACATCAATCAAGGAGTATGAGAATGTTATGTTGTGGTCCACATTTCGCATCCCTCTCTCTGGGTGTATATGGCTTTCTTCAGTGAACAATTGGAGGTGGTTTGAAACATATCATTGTTGAAGAGAGCCATGTCCATCAGAATTGATCGTCATATAGTACTGTTGATCAACAAAATTTTTAAAAAAATCAAATCCTGATTTGTAGCATTTTTGTTCACATTGAAAATTTAAATGGTGTCCTATCTATGATGGCAGATGAAGCTACCTGGCATGTTGTGTCTAAGATCTCAGTACAGAAAATGAATGTTGGATTTGGGAGTTGTAGATACAATGATCAGAGGACTATCAGGCTCTTACCTAGTATGTGGAGAATAAGAAGCATGCTGACAATGACTGATTTTGATGGAAACAAGGAAGGGACTCAAATGGTTTTGGGAAATATTAACACATTTATTATCTATTTAAGTATGAGTTTGACTTTGAGTTTGATATCCTGTATCAGAGATTGCTGTTCCTGAATTGGATGAAAAGCAAAATTGGAAAAGATGTATAGAAATAGAAAATGAACAGTTCAAACTCTTGTGGGTTAGGAATGTGCTAAAGTTTGGAGTGGCTCATCTCATGTCTCTAAAATCACACTAGACTATTAACTGTTCAGGATCACTTTGCTTTATATCTCCACATGTGCACAAGCCTCCCCCATGCCTTAAATGTATTGCCTCTTCTGTTAAAATTCTTTTGTAGAGAAGCTTTTAGATTCAATATCTGAAAGAGGAAAAGGACTCATAAGCACACAAATATAGCAGCTTGTGTGTGTGTGTGTGTGTGTGTGTGTGTGCGTGTGTTGGCAAACAACTAAGGAGATGGCCATATATTGGGGAATCACTTGACAAATTATGGTTATGAATGTATTGTGCTATATGAAATCATGAAAGGGATGGTTTTAGAGAAATCCAAGAAGACATAAATGAACTGATGTTGAATGAATGGAACATTGGCAACAACATTATGAATACAACTTTGAAAGACTTAAGAACTCTAATCAATACAATGAACAACCAGAAGATTCATCAGTGATGAAATATACTATTCCCTACCCCCTACCTCCACCCTCTGTTTTTGTGAGCATTACTGTTGTAGGAGGGGATCTCAGTTTCTCAGTAAATCAATTCATTATTTTAGAACTTCATAGAATTCTTTCAGATTTTATTACCTGTCGAAATAGAGAATGTCAAAGTATTTCACACGTAAGGACAATATAAAAGGTCTGTGATATTTTCTCCCAAACAGTAAGTTATTATTATTAGACATTTTAAAGTAAAATATACTCAGTTGAGTACTTAACAGTTTTCAGACATTTTGCTCACATTCTTAATTATTCAATTCACAATCTAGCTGCATCCAGATTGAAAGAAAAACTAATTTCCAAGATACAAGTATCACTCCAAGGGTGTCCTTTTTGAAATTAACAGCATTTCTTATACAATGATTTTCTAAAAATCACAACACAGGAAAAATTAGAAGTTTAACAATAATGTAAACAATATTATAAATTTCTAAAATATGACACAAAATTTGTTTCCAATTAAATAATGTAAATTCAGTAGAATGCATTTCTGAATCATTTTAGAGTGAAAATAACTTCACTCATCTATTATATACCAATTGCATTTAAAAACCAATACAAACTAATTTTGAAGTAATCATAAAACTTTTAATTTTAATTCATGCAGTTTCTAAGCATATCACCTTAAGCAATAAATATTAATTTTATTTTGTATTCTGATTTATATCTATATATCTATCTATAAAGGGTCAAACATTATAATTATCCAATAGGAGAATACATCTAACTCCAAATGAGACTGTATTATAATTTATTTTAGGAAAAATAATCAAGTCAAATCTAGATTTACAATCACAAATGGTATCATTAAAAAAAAAAATCTCAATTTTTTTCAAGGGTCATTGGCTTCCAGCACTTCAAATTATAGGATTCACTGCTTTCAGTTTGTTCAGTTTCTAAGATTTATGATGTCAGTAACACTCTCATCTCCCTCTTTTGGGGCCCATGAGGCATAATGATATCATAACTATATCCCTCACATAAAGATTGGAATGCACATTCAAGCTATAATTCAGAAATTTATGGAAAAAATGTGTCATTTCAATTACAAAGTTAGTTTTGAATTAGGGTATAATGCCACAAATTTCTACAAACCAGGAAAAAAATTTTCTTTCCTTTGTATTTTAATCTCTGAAATCTTAACTAGGCCAGGGATGAGAAAACAGAGATAATATCTTACAGATTTTCTTTTTTTTGCCTATTCTAAATTTTTATTTCCCACCTCAATGTGATTAAAAGTTCAGTGAAAAAAGAGGTTAACATCAGAATTGCAATATATTACAGAGATCTCAGAGAGTTATTTAAGGTATTAAACTTTATTAATGTAAACTGGCTCAGTTGGATGTTCCCCTTAAAAATATCCAAGTTAATATAATCTCATGTGCACAAGAGAATTTCTGAAGGGGAAGCTCTGATATTTCCAAGCTTATTGCCTGTTTATCTCTAATAATCATGGGAAAAAAGTTGAGGAAAGAAATACAGGAAAAGAAAGAGGAGATAAATAAAAAGATCTGTTGAAGGAAAAGCCATATTTTAACCAACTGCAGTGCTTCTCCCAGAACCTTTAGGTGATTAGTCCAAGGGGACTACTAAGTACTATTGGAGCAGGGAGGCTAATTTTAATTCACTAGAATCATTCCCTGGTTTAAGGTTAAACACAGCTCCTTGTCTTTCTAGACACCCAGAGTCTTCATTTCTAAGACCTAATCTTGGGTCTTGACTGTGTTCAAACTGAACCCCAGGAACCCTCACTAGGTTTTCACTATACCAATTAATCTTGCATGGATTGGTCCCACCCTCATTAGATAGAGATCAGTGAGACTGATTCAGGTGTCCAAAGTCCCTGAGAACTTTCAGGTTTCTCAGGCTCAACTATGAAGGATCCCACTTCCGACACCAAATTGTTAGTTGAGAAGAAACCCAAACCTAAAATAAGAGATTTAGAAAAAAAGTTAAGTCATTTAGCAGGGGAAAAAGTAAAAAAGGCATGGCTCACTCCTTCCACCTCAGAAAATTTTACATTATATGGAGTTCAAACAAAGTCACAAGGGAACAATAGTTGCATTTAGGCGGTTTCTAGAAAAGGTAATTTCCAGATAAGACACACATGTTTCTTGAGATGTATATCAGCAAGTAATTCCAAACATTCCAAAAAGGTTTGGCTGAGTTCCACAATATTTAAATTGGTTCCCTATCACTTTTTCCATCCATGCTCTTTTGACTACATTATACAATCTCTCATTCACTCACTTACCTGTTGGTAGGTATCTTCATGACATGTTATAATAATTTCCTGAAGAGCACAAACTGTCTTATATTTTTCTTGTCTTCCCATGGTGCTGTGCAATGAGAGGTGCTCCAATAACAAATATCTGACTACTTCATTATAAATATGGACTAGATAAGTTCTAAGCTTATTTTATCTTATGAAGTCTCCAACAACAATCTTCTTTCCACTTTCCTATCTGAGGCCTTTGCTTCATAGAGTTAAAAAAAAAATCTGAATGATTTTGCTAACTTTTCTAGACTCTTTTCTCTCCATGTTCTCCCTTGTTGAATTTACTGATCTTCTTAGGTGCAATTATGATCTCTATGAAGATGATTTCCAGATGTATTAATAAATAAATCTGAATAATAGTTCAGTCATGTCTGACTCTTTGTGAGCCCATTTGGGGTTTTCTTGGCAAAGCTAGAAAAGTAGTTTGCCATTTCTTTTTCTAGTTCATTTTACAGATGAGGAAACTGAGGCAAACAGATTTAAGTGACTTGTCCAGAGTTACACAACCACTAAGTGTTTGGGGTCAGATTTGAACTCAGGAAAATGAGTCTTCCTGATTTCAAGCCCAATATTCTATCTATTGTTCCACTTGGCTGCCCCAGATGTATATCCAGATGTACATATTTACTTGGTCTCTTTCTTAAACTCCATTCTTATATCATCAACTGACTATTAGACATTTCAAACATTATGTCCCAAAGGCATCTTAAACTAAACACATACAAAACAGAATTAATTATCTTCTTTCCTTTTCCCCTCCTGTCTCAAACCCATTCAAATCTTGTTTTTATTTTCACAACACAATTAACATAGTATCTTTTTCCTTACTCCTAAAGCCACAGTCCAAATTAAGATCTTCATCACTTCTCTCCTGAACTGGTGTAATAGATTCTTATTTGGTTCCTGTCTCAAATTTCTCCCCACTACAATCTATCCTCCACAGAGCTGCCAAAGTCACTTCCTTAAAGATCATATCTTATTTGATTATGCCCTTTCCTACCCTCTCAACTCAATAAATTCCAATGACTCTTATTGCCTTAAAGATTAAATACAAGTTCTTCAGTTGCACTTTTTTAAAGCTGTTTAGAACATAACCCCTTTATGTCTTTCCAGTCTTTCCAGTCTTTCCAGTCCAGTCTTCACTCCTTTCCTCAAACTTTATATTCTAGGCATGGTGGTATATTTATCATTCCATATTACATGAAGCTGAATCTTCCATTTTTTTGTCTTTGCTCTGACTGTCCTACATGCCTGGAATCCAATCTCTCCTGCATTTCTCCATCTTCTCCATTCCTTGGAATCCCTTGTTTTCTTCAAGATTCAACCCAAGCACTACTTTTTTGATAGATTCATAATAGCTAAAAAGGACCTTAGAAGCCATTAAGTAGAACCAACATTGCTCACCCCCTCCTTTGCTCCCCTATTGTATAATAGAATGAAGGAGCTAATATACAGAGAGATAAAATGACTTGTTGAGGGTCACACTGCTAATAAGTCAGGCAGAACTGGAACCCAGGTCTTCTAGGCTTCAAGGCTGGTTTTTTTCCCACCATACTACAGTTTCTCTCTGCTATGAATATTTCCCTTACTTGGATCTTCATTTCTATCTATAGAAGACTGGGTAAAAGGGTATGGATGATTTACTCATATCCCTGCATAATTCCAAATCAAATTCTAAAACACATCATTTTTCAAAGAAATAGGTCCAAAGCAGTTTAGTGACTTGACGAAGGCCTCATAGATGGTTAGTAGCACATATACAATACACTAGCCACTTAATCACTACTTGCCAATGATTGGTGTAGCCAGGACCAATATTGATATCGGTTCTGCTGTTAAGGAGAAAACAGTGGGAAAGAGCAAGAGAATAGAAATATTTATTAAGTTCCTACTAAGTGCCAAGAATTGTGCTAAGCACTTCACAATACTGTTAGTAAAAAGGAGAACTAGCAAAGGAATAAAATAGTTTCTGTTCTATATGGTCAGGTATGAGATATCCATCAGGGAGGTGAGAAGTGGGAGTAAAGATGGGAAGATGCTGGATTCCCTAGCAAACACGATACTTTCTCTCTCTCTCTCTCTCTCTCTCTCTCTCTCTCTCTCTCTCTCTCTTTTCTTTCTCTACCTAAGTCACACAGTTAGGTTAGTGTTTATACACAAAATGCTACAGTAAGGATTATATTTCTGAATGAATGGATGAGTGAGTGAAAAAGCATTTATTAAGTATTTAGTATGCATTGAGCACTGGGGATATAAATACAATTTATATTTAACAGAGGGGTGGCCAGCAAATGATATTTTGGTTTGGAAAGTTATGAGGATAGTAAGTGAAACCATAAAGTAATAGACTGTCATAAATTTTCTAGGAATGATGGCAAAATTCTTTTGATTATGGTACCAGAAATAGAAAGCATGAGGAATGCTTAGATCAGGGAAATGGCATTAGTATTAGTACCATAGTTGCTAATGTTGGCGTGACTGGGAAGTGAAGTAAATTATGGCTGGAGCTAAGGATTCAAATGGTAGGTGACTGAGGCAAACAGCAAGCAATATAACAGGTCCCCAGTTATTGGAAACATATTTAGGTAATTCTTGTAATTTTATCACAGGAGCTAAATACTAGGGATTCTGGGGTAAGGAACAAATCTAACCTTTGGGAGAGTTTCATGGAACCAAGACTGAGTAGGCTGTCTGGGATACCTGAGCTGGAGTTGAGGAGAAAATAGTGGGAAAGGGCAAGAGAATGGAAGAAGTATTTATTAAGTACCTACTATGTGCCAGGAATTGTGCTAAGTACTTCACACATATTATTTCATTTAGTTCTCACAACAACCCTGTGAGATAGGTGCTATAATTGTCACCATTTTTACAGATAAAGAGTTAGAATTTTGACAGAATTTATATAATGTGACGAGGATCAAACAACTACTACCTGTTTGGGGCTGGATCTTCTTGACTTCAGGCCCATTACTCTTTCCAATGTGCTACCTAGCTACTTCATCTATTCACTTTTTCCTTCTCTTTTCTCTTCCTTCTTACAAGGAAGTTACCATAGTGTATATCCAGTTCTTTCTCAGAGTGAGAAGGGTATTTGGTAACACTGCTTTCAGTTGGCCAAAAGGGATGGGGAGGTATATTAGGGAAGGAAATCCCAAGTAGGGGCAGCAGATAGGAAGGGGGGCATTGTTGTGGTCCTATTATTCTAAGATGCAGGTACATTTTTTATTTTATTTTATTAATACTTTTTATTTGCAAAACATATGTATGGATAATTCCTCAACATTAACCCTTACAAAGGTTTCTGTTACAAATTTTTCCCCCCTACTCCCCACCCCTCCCCTAGATGGCAGGATATCCACTACATGTTAATTATGTTAGAATACTTAAGAAATCAAATATATGTATAGTTATTGCCACACATCATTTTTGTGCAAGAGAAATCGTATCTACAAGAAAGAATAATCCGATAAAGGAAATACAATGCAAGCAAACATCAGTAGAGAACATGAAAATGTTATGTTGTGGTCCACATTTCACATCCCTCTCTCTGGGTGTATATGGCTCTCTTCACTGAACAATTGGAACTGGTTTGAAGCATTTCATTGTTGAAGAGAGCCATGTCCATCAGAACTGATCATCATGTAATACTGTTGTTGCTGTGTATGATGATCTCCTGGTTCTGCTCGTTTCACTCAGCATCAGTTCATGCAAGTCTCTCCAGGCCTCTCTGAAATCGTCCTGCTGGTCGTTTCTTACAGAGCAATAATATTCCATAACATTCATATACCATAATTTATTCAGCCACTCTCCAATTGATGGGCATCCATTCAGTTTCTAATTTCTGGCCACTACAAAAAGAGCTGCCACAAACATTCTTGCACATGTGGGGCCCTTTCCTTCTTTTATGATTTCTTTGGGATATAAGTCCAATAGAAATGCTGCTGGGTCAAGGGGTATGCACAGTTTGATAACTTTTTGAGCATAGCTCCAAATTGCTCTCCAGTATCTACCAACAATGCATCAGTGTCCCAGTCTTCCCACATCCCCTCCAACACCTGTTGTTATCCTTTCCTGTCATTTTAGCCAATCTGACAGGTGTGTAGTGGTACCTCAAAGTTGTCTTAATTTGCATTTCTCTGATCACTAGTGATTTGGAGCATCTTTTCATATGATTATAAATAGTTTTAATTTCATCATCTGAAAATTGTCTGTTCATATCCTTTGACCATTTATCAAATGGAGAATGGCTTGAATTCTTATAAATATGAGACAATTCTCTATATATTTTAGAAATGAGACCTTTATCAAAACCCTTAAATGTAAAGATGATTTCCCAATTTGATGCTTCCCTCCTAATCTTGTCTGCATTAGTTTTGTTTGTACAGAAACTTTTTAACTTAATATAATCAAAATTATCTATCTGGTGTTCAATTAAGAGTTCCAGATCTTCTTTGGACATAAATTTATTCCATCTCCACAGGTCTGAGAGGTAAACTATATTACGTTCCTCTAATTTGGTTATAATATCACTCTTTATATCTAGATCATGAACCCATTTAGATCTTATCTTGATGTGTGGTGTTAGGTGTGGGTCCAGCCTTAATTTCTTCCACACTAGTTTCCAATTTTCCCAGCAGTTTTTGCTGAATGGTGAGTACTTATCCCCAAAGCTGGGGTCTTTGGGTTTATCAAACACTAAATTGTTAAGGTTATTGCCTAGATTGTCCTGATATCCTATTCTGTGCCACTAATCAACTGCTCTATTTCTCAGGCAGTACCAAATGGTTTTGATGACCGCTGCTTTATAATATAGTTTTAGATCTGGTACAGCAAGGCCACCTTCATCTGTCTTTTTTTTCATTAATTCCCTTGAAATTCTTGACCTTTTGTTCTTCCAAATGAACTTTGCTACTATTTTTTCTAGATCTGTAAAATAATTTCTTGGGAGTTTGATTGGTATGGCACTAAATAAGTAAATTAATTTGGGTAGTATTGTCATTTTTATTATATTCGCTCTGCCTACCCATGAGCACTTAATGTTTTTCCAATTGACTAGGTCTGATTTTATTTGTGTGGAAAGTGTTTTGTAGTTTAATTCGTATAGTTTCTGACTTTTTCTTGGCAGATAGATTCCCAAATATTTTATGATGCAGGTACATTTTAAAAGAATTCCAATTAGGGTATTATATTAACTAAGTTAAGAGTTGCTTGTTATCAAGCTTCAGTCTTACAGGAATGGGTATAAATTTAACATTTATTTCCAGGCCCTAATGAAGTTTCAGTATTTCATCCAAAGTTTTAATCCAATGTGTGCATTTCTTACGGAGAGAAAAAATAAATCTTCCAGCATCTGTTACTTAGAATTGTTCTGCATTTAATTAAGATTTTAGTTTCAATAGCAAAAATTGGCATTTAAATCATAAGAGTTTAGAAAAGTGATAAAGGTCAGAAAAAACTAAGAGTTTTCTTTCTTTAGAAATAAAAATATGAAAGCATGCTCTAATTTCAGAGGACTTGCCATGTTCCCTCTTTGCTCTTTTATCAGATGATCTAGGGCAGATGTTGTAGATCAGTATTAACTAATCAACACCTGCCTTAACTCCTTGGTTTGTGAGCTCAGAAAAAATTAGGAGGCTTCAATAGGCTGATCTGCTTTGGTGAAGTATGTATCACTGATATCTTTAACACATTGCTTACAATATCTCCTTTAATCTATATAACAGTCCTGTGAGGCAGCTACTGCAGGTGTGATTCCCGTTTTGCAGATGTGGGAACCAAGACTCATCAAGGCTAAGTGATTTGCCCAAATCACTGAAGAAGTGTCAGGGAAGGATTTGAACCCACTTGTCTCCTGATTCCAAATTCATTCTCACTTTCTATTATGATATACTGCCTCATAGAATGTTAGAGTTAAAAGACATCTTAGGAATCATCTTATTCATAGGCATATAAGCTCATAGATTCAGAGCTATGAGGGGCTTTACAAGTGATCCAAATAAAAGGTGTCAAACTTGAAGCCTGAGACAAAACTTTTGAGTGCAGCCCAAATCAGATTAGAACATTAATGGGAAGTATTTAATAAAATAAGTAAAAATACAATCCAATACAGACAAAGCTAATTTGTTATTTTCAAGTCACTACACAGCAGGAGGGATTTATATGTCTGAGGTTTGGTACCACTGATCTAGATCAACCCACTCATTAAACAGATGAGGAAATTGATACTCAGAGAAGGTATGTGATGTCTTCGTCACAAGATGAACTAGACAGAACCAAGCCTTTTTTTTTTTTTAACAATAGCTTTTTATTTTCCCAAATGCACACAAAGATAGTTTTCAACATTCACCTTTGCAAAACCTTGTGTTCCAATTTTTTTCTCTTTCTCATTTTCTCCCATCTCCCCCAGACAGCAAGCAATCCAATATAGATTAAATATGTGCAATTCTTCTAAACATATTTCCATATTTTTCTTGTTGTGCAAGAAAAATCAAACCAAAAAGGAAAAGATCCTGAGGAAGAAAAAAGCAAACAAGAAAACAACAACAAAGGTAAAAATACTATACTTTGATCCATATCCAGTCTCTATAATTCTCTTGTCTATTGGAATTGCCTTGAATTACCTTATTGTATAACTGAGTCTTAATGATTTTTTTGAAAAAGTTTTTATTGATATTGTTTATTGATATATTCTGTTTTTATTGAGTTGTTTTTGATACCAGGAGCTGGAGTGCATGTCCTCCTATGTCTCTTATTTGAACTAAGTTTGTTCTTTGTTATTTTGAAATATTTTCCATTGTTTTGTGATTGTTTTTTTTCCTCACTTATATTTCTGTAGTTACCAATTTGTTATCCTGGCTCTGCTTACTTCTGTTTGCATCATCCCTGTTTCTTAGTTTCTCTGACTTCCTCTAGTCCCATCTAGTCCCAAGAAATCTTTTCTAAGTCTTCTTCATTTTAGTGCCATCCCTCTGAGGTTAGTTCCAGTTTTTCGTACATGTATTTTGTATATACATAGTTTTTTCTTTTGCATGTTTATGTGCATTAGACTTCATTAGATTATGAAATTCTTTAAAGCAGGAGCTATTTTTTTGTTTTTGTATTCATAGTGTTTAACAATAGCTTGGCACATAATAGGTACTTAATAACTGCATCATTTCATATAAATTCATATTTCTCTGTATTAATTACATTTATCATTTATTATAGCAGAGAACTATTCAATTTCATCTATTTATCACAGTTTATTTGGCCATTCCTCAAATGATAAATATCTAATTTATTTCTAGCTCTTTCCTACTATAAAAAGTTCACTATAAATAAATGTATGTGGAGTCTTTCTTTTTCTTAATGATCTCTTTGAATTATAAGCCTAACAGTAAAATCTCAGGGTTAAAGAGTAGTCATTTTGGTCACTTTATTTGCATGATTCCAAATTGCTTTCCAAATGGTTGTATTAAATCACAACTCTACCAACAATGAATTAAAGTGTTTAACTTTCTACAATCCCTCATTAACCATCCTTATCTTTGACAATTTGCTGGATATGAAATGAAGTGTTAGGATTGTTTTGATTTGCATATCTCTTATTATTAGTGATTTGTATTATTCTTTCACATCATCATCAATATAATTTGAAATTCTTTTTTATTGTTTGCTCATATACTTTGATATTCTATTTTTTGGGGGGAATAGTCTTAGTGACTCTTTGGGCAAGGATTGTGAGGACCAAATGAAATTACATATAATTTTTAGAACATTAAGATATTTAAAAAGTCTTTTCTGAAAAACTCAATCCTAGAATCAAAATATTAGAGATGAAAGAAACCTTTAATGTTATCTTGCTGCACCTAATTTTCTTTAGAACTAAGACAAGTAAGGTAGCCTCAGAATCAGTTTTCTTACATGGATCCAGCAGTATGCTCTTATACCATCTTTGATCCTCAGAGAACTATACCATCTTGGAGTGAAAGATGTTATTCAATTTAGTTGAGTAAACATTTTCCAAAAATCCTTCAGTACAAGACCAATGTACTATGAGTCCTCCTTCTTCATAATTGAATTACTCATAAAACTCAGTTTCTTCATCTGTAAAATGAGAATAACAAGCTTACATTTTGCTTTGCAAACTTTAGCATTCTATAGAAACATGAATCATTATTATTGGCAAAAACACATTTGTAAAGTACTTTAATTTAGGCAAAGCACTTTCCATACATCATCTCATTTCATCCTGTTATCTCATAGGGTTGTTGTGAGAATCAAATGAAATGATGTATGAAAAGTGCTTTGCCTAAATTAAAGCACTTTATAAATGTCAGTTCTTATTAATACATTAGAAGCACTTTGCTAAGTTCAGGGGGAAATACATAGATATAAAGAGACAAATCCCCATCTTCCTAGAGCCTAGAGTATAGACAGCAAGACAATAGCATGTAACTGGACAGGAAGATAGCAAGAGAGTGTATCACCAAGATCTGGTGGAGAAAAAGATCCTTCCTCAGAGGGATGGGGCTGTTCTGAGGGAAGGAAGGATCTGGGACTCATTTAGGATGATTGGTTGATTCCTAGGTAGTTTCAGAAGATCTGAACGTCTCCCTTGGACTAGGAGTTTTAGAAAGGAACTGGACAGAGATAGAAAACCAGAGTTGTGAGTCACTAAGAGGAGAGGATCAATAAATAGGCTCAGATTCTGGGAGGAGAAAATTGTGTGTTTGTGAGGCTCCTCCACCTTCTAGTACTGTGCATTAGAACTCATTTCTGACTCATACTATTAGTTAAGTATGTGAGTTCTGAGTTTTCTCTTCAGCTCTGGCTCCTGATTGATCTTAGACCTCCTTTAGCTAGGTTTGGAAATTCTTTCTCTTTTCCAGTTGTCCTGGTCCTTGATTTCCTTATCTAATCATTATGAGTTGCTTTTGACTACTGCCATTAATATAACCATTTCATGTTTTTTATATGAAGGTCCTTTCCTGCTTGCAATCTCTCAGCTCTGGTTCTCTCTAGCTCAATCCAAGGATATATTACTGAGTTTTCTGATACATTTATAGTAGGGACATTTTTTGGAGATTAGTGATCTCATTAGTATAGGTAATTATTGGTATGAAAATGAACTCTCTTCACCAATGTAGATCTAGTCCTCTTTGGCAACTTGAAGCTTTAGAGTGTTGCTTAGGTGGGTCATTGAGTTTCCTGGGTACCTTTGCCCATGGACATATCATAGTCAGTATTTGAACTCAAATCTTTTGGATGCTGAGGATAGCTGGCTCCTCCACCAGTTTGTCTCTCATCCTTAATGCTCTGATCCTTAAGTTAGTTTTAATGAGCCAGCTAGTAGAATTCATATGCCATCAATGCAAGAAAAGATCTTCAAACTCATTGACAATGGGAATGTTCATATCTGTAACAGCAATAACAAATAGCATTTATGTATCAACTTAAGGTTTGCAAAGCATTTTACTTATGTTATCTCATTTGCTTCTAAATACAATTCTCTACGGTAAGAGTTAATATTATTATTATTATTATTATTATTTTCAGATAAATGAATTGAGGCAAGGAGAAATTGCCCAGAGTCACACAGCTAATCATTGTTTGTAACAGGACTTATTCCCAGTCCAGTATTCTATGCAAGGACAAAGATCTCTTCCTTTAACCTTCTGAACCATGACCAAGTTCTTCTTTGTCATATCCTCTATATCATTTTAAATGGAAATCCACCCACTCAGAATTTATTCTTCCAAGATCCCAGATATATTTCTGACTTCAATAGGTTATAGGACAGCTGCTGCCTTCTTCTTTGTCAAGGTCACTTCTGCAAAATGGACTTCTGACCAGAGTTGCCCTCAATTCTACATCGTGCAAATCCTCTTATTTTTAAGATAATTGACTGGAGCGGGCACTTTGCCTGTTGGGTGTGCAGAGCAATGCCACCTCTTCTCAATTGCAGAGGAAACATTTGGAGCACATATTGCAAAGCACCTGAATTTCAAATGTTTATTTCTTGGCTGGCTTTTATTTTCTTCTATCAGAGGAACTCTGGCTGAAGTTGGTGCATTAATCACTTGTCTAATTTCATTTTTAAAAAAACTAGTTATTTTTAAATGATAAGTAACATGAGTTACTGCCCTTTTCCATTTAGAAACCTGTTCAAAATTCAGAGCTTTGCCTATTTCTTTGTTAGTATTCAGTTTGGGTATGTCTTTTCTTTGTAACAATTAAAAACACTTAGGGATTTTTAGTTTAAAATGTCATGTTATTGCATTATTGATATAGTTCATAAGCTCTGGATTATTTAATTTAGATACTTGCTGTCTCTAGTAAATTGTGTTATTTGATAATATTTCTAAATAAATATTCTTCCAATAATACTCTTGGACTTTCTGATAGGTTGAGATAAGACATTTATTCTAATAATATATTTAATTATCTTCCATTTGAAGGTGGTTAGTCAATGCTTCGGGAATTGCATGGAATTGATACTTAATATAGTTTAAGGAATAATAGAAGGAATGTGGGACTATTAGAAGATCTGGGTTTATATCCTAGCTGCAGTCTTTCACAGAAA
This sequence comes from Myrmecobius fasciatus, assembly GCA_023553655.1. Taxonomy (NCBI): domain Eukaryota; kingdom Metazoa; phylum Chordata; class Mammalia; order Dasyuromorphia; family Myrmecobiidae; genus Myrmecobius; species Myrmecobius fasciatus. Next base: position 92,911 of record JAJPUD010000400.1, on the reverse strand, counting down.
CATAGAATTTCAGGGATAAAAAGCTCAGAAGTTTATCAATTTGAGCTGGAAAAGATTTTAGAGATGATTTCTCCTTTTACTCCCTATTTTATAGATGAGGAAACTGAGGCCCAAAGATGTTGAGTTAATTGACCAGTCACTCAAATAGTAAGTAGCAGAGCCAAGGTTCTCTAAATCTAAATCAAAGATTCTTTCTACAATTTCTTTTAGCCTCAGTTTTCTCATTGGGAAGGGGACAATTATGTCATACTCTGCTTCATGAAGTTACTGGGAGAATCAGTTTTTAAAGTCAGAAGAAACCTTAAACCTCAGTTTATCTTATATTCTCTGCATATCCAAGGCTTACCCATCCTTTCTACATTTACTCATACAGAAACAAGGTGGCCCTTTATTTGCCAAGGCTAATTCTTCATCTATGCCCTTGTTCCTATCTCCTCTAGGTTAATGCTCTCTTGATCACTCCTTCTCTGTCCCGTTTTTACTCTCTTCCACTCTGTGTTTCTTCTTCTCTATTGTAACAGTATTTGAAGATATGCTTAGGGCTCCCCTTTCCTAAAGAAATTCCTTGACCCTGTTACTCTCAAACTGTGATCCCACATTTCATCCCCTTCACTCTTAAAATGATGGGAAATATAGTCTACATTCATTATTTTGCCTCTTTAAAAACCACCTATTCATTCCTTTTTCTCCCCTACTTAATAGTATTTTTTTTCCAATTACATGTAAATATAAATTTTTGTTTCTAACTCATCCTACTGGCAACCTGCCCTCCCTTCTATCACCCCTCCTCTTTTCTCCTAGTATTCCTGCCCTCCCTTCTTTCAACTTTTCCCTTTTCTTTCCCTTTTATCCTTCTACTTCCTTATATGGTAAAATAAATTTCTGTACCCAACTAAGTGAATATGTCATTCTCTCTTTGAGCCAAAACTGATGACAATGCTCACACCCTTCTTTCCCACTATTATAATAGATCTTTTGTGCCTCTTAATATGATTAAATTTTCTTTCCTTCTTTTTTTTTTTTGATAGAAATGATTGAAAGTTCCTTATTTCATTGAAGATCTATTTTCTCCCCTAAAAGACATTGGTCAATCTCTCCGAGTAGTTGGTTCTTGGTTGTAACTCCAGGTCCTTTGCCTTTTAGAATATGATATTCCTGGCCCTCCAATCCTTTATTGTAGAAGCTTCCAGATCTTGGGTAATCCTTACTATGGCTTCTCGATACTTGAACTGTTTTTTTTTTTTTTTTTTTCTGGCAGCTTGGAGTATTTTTTCCTTGACATTATAGTCCTGGAGTTTTGCAACAATATTCTTTGGGGTTTTCCTCATGGATACTGCTTCTGGAGATGATTGATAAGTTCTTTCAATGAATATTTCCCCCTCTGGTTCTTGTATATCAGGGTAGTTTTCTTTGGTGATTTCTTGAAGAATGCTATCCAGGATCTTTTTTTTTTTTTGATTTGGCCTTCAGATAGATAAAAAATTTTAAAATTGTCTCTCTTGGATCTATTTTCCAGATCAGTTGTTTTTCCAGTGAGGTATTTTACATTTTCTTTCATTTTCTCATCCATTTTAGTTTGTTTAACTGATTCTTGATGTTTCATAGAGTCATTAGCTTCCATTTGCCTGGTTCTAGTTTTTAATATATGATTTTCTTCAATTAGCTTTTGCATCTCTTTTTCTATTTGATTCATTCTACTTTTTAAGGTGTTGTTTTCTTCAGTGGATTTTTTTGTATTTCTCCAATTGTGTTTTTAAGGAATTGATTTTTTCAGTGGATTTTTTTTCATTGACCAATTGTATTTTTTTAAAGGAGTTATTTCCTTTTCTCTTGCATACCTCTAATTTCTTTTTTTTTCTTTTTATAAAGCTTTTAATTTACAAAACATATGAGTGATTTTTCTACATTGACCTTTGCAAAAACTTTTTTTTCCCAAGTTTTTCCCCTCCTTCCCCTCACCCCCCACCCCTAGATGACAGGTAATCTAATACATGCTAAATAGGATAAATTATATGACAAATACAATACATGTATACATATCTATACAGTTATCTTACTGCACAAGAAACATCAGATCTAGAAAGAGAAGAAGAAAAAACAACCTAAGAAGGAAAACAAAATGCATGGAAATATTCACAGAAAGTGTTAAAATGCTGTGTTGTGGTTCACTCTCAGTTCCCACAGGCCTCTCTCTGGATGTATATGACTATCTTCATTGCTGAACAATAGGAACTGGTTTGAATCACATCATTGTTGAAGAGAACCACGTCCATCAAAATTGATCATCGTATAGTCTTGTTGCTGTGTATAATGTTCTCCTGGTTCTGCTGATTTCACTCAGCATCAGTTCATGCAAGTCTCTCCAGGCCTCTCTGAAATCCTCCTGTTGGTCGTTTCTTACAGAACAATAATATTCCATAACATTCATATACCATAATTTATTCAGCCATTCTCCAATTGATGGGCATCCTTTCAATTTCCAGTTTCTTGCCACTACAAAAAGGGCTGCCACAAACATTTTTGCACATGTGGGTCCCTTTTCCTCCTTTAAGATCTCTTTGGGATATAGGCCCAGTAGAAACACTGCTGGGTCAAAGGGTATGCACAGTTTGATAACTTTTTGAGCATAGTTCCAAATTGCTCTCCAGAATGGCTGGATCCGTTCACAGTTCCACCAACAATGTATCAGTGTCCCAGTTTTCCCACATCCCCTCCAACAGTTATCATTATCATTTCCTGTCATTTTAGCCAATCTGACAGGTGTGTAGTGGTATCTCAGAGTTGTCTTAATTTGCATTTCTCTGATCAATAGTGACTTGGAGCACCTTTTCATGTGACCAGAAATAGTTTCAATTTCTTCATCTGAAAATTGTCTGTTCATATCTTTTGACCATTTATCAATTGGAGAATGGCTTGAATTCTTATATATTTGAGTCAATTCTCTATATATTTTAGAAATGAGGCCTTTATCAGAACCTTTGGATGTAAAAATATTTTCCCAGCTTACTGCTACCCTTCTAATCTTGTCTGCATTCATTTTGTTTGTACAAAAACTTTTTAACTTGATATAGTCAAACTTATCTATTTTGTGATTAATGATGACCTCTAGTTCTTCTTTGGTCACAAATTCCTTCCCCCTCCACAGGTCTGAGAGGTAAACCATCCTACATTGTTCTAATTTGTTTATAATATCATTCTTTATGCCTAGATCATGAATCCATTTTGACCTTATCTTGGTATATGGTGTTAGGTGTGGGTCAATGCCTAATTTCTTCCATACTAGTTTCCAATTATCCCAGCAGTTTTTGTCAAATAGTGAGTTTTTATCCCCAAAACTGAGGTCTTTGGGTTTATCAAACACTAGATTACTATTGTCATTGAGTATTTTGTCCTGTGAACATAACCTATTCCACTGATCCACTACTCTATTTCTTATCCAGTACCAAATAGTTTTGGTGACCACTGCTTTATAATATAGTTTTAGATCTGGTACAGCTAGGCCACCCTCATTTGTATTTTTTTTTCATTAATTCCCTTGAAATTCTTGACCTTTTGTTTTTCCAGATGAATTTTGTTGTTATTTTTTCTAGGTCAGTTAAATAATCTCTTGGGAGTTTGATTGGTATAGCACTAAATAAATAGATTAGTGTAGGTAGTATTGCCATCTTTATTATATTCGCTCGACCTATCCAAGAGTACTTGATGTTTTTCCAATTGTTTAGATCTGACTTTATTTGTGTGGAGAGTGTTTTGTAGTTTTGCTCATATAGATCCTGACTTTCCCTTGGCAGATATATTCCCAAATATTTTATACTATCGATAGTTATTTTGAATGGAATTTCTCTTTGTATCTCTTGCTGTTGCATTTTGTTGGTGATGTATAAAAATGCTGATGATTTATGTGGATTTATTTTGTATCCTGCAACTTTGCTAAAGTTATGGATTAATTCTAATAGTTTTTTAGTTGATTCTCTAGGGTTCTCTAAGTAGACCATCATATCATCTGCAAAGAGTGATAATTTGGTTTCCTCATGACCTACTTTAATTCCTTTAATCTCTTTTTCTTGTCTTATTGCCAAGGCTAGCATTTCTAATACAATATTGAATAGTAATGGTGATAGTGGGCAACCTTGTTTCACCCCTGATCTTATTGGGAATGGTTCCAGTTTATCACCATTACATATGATGCTAGCTGATTGTTTTAAATAGATGCTACCGACTATTTTAGGAAAAGTCCATTAATTCCTATACTCTCTAATGTTTTTAATAGGAATGGATGTTGGATTTTAACAAATGCTTTTTCTGCATCTATTGAGATTATCATATGTTTTTTGTTAATTTGGTTATTAATATAGTCAATTATGTTAATAGTTTTCCTAATATTGAACCATCCCTGCATTCCTGGTATAAATTCTACTTGGTCATGGTGTATTATTCTGGGAATGATTTTCTGTAATCTCTTTGCTAATATTTTATTTAAGATTTTTGCATCAATATTCATTAAGGAGATTGGTCTATAATTTTCTTTCTCTGTTTTTGTTTTACCTGGTTTAGGTATCAGTACCATGTCTGCATCATAAAAGGAGTTTGGTAGGAGTCCTTCATTCCCTATTTTTTTGAATAGTTTATATAATATTGGAGTTAATTGTTCTTTAAATGTTTGGTAGAATTCACATGTAAATCCATCTGGTCCTGGGGATTTTTTCTTAGGGAGTTGATTAATGACTTGTTCTATTTCTTTTTCTAAAATGGGACTATTTTTAACATTCCCTAGCTGTGTGACCCTGGGCAAGTCACTTAACCCCAATGGCCTAAGCAAAAAAGCAAAAAAAAAAAAAAACCCCAAAACCAAAAACAAACAAACAATAAAATGGGACTATTTAAGTAATTTATTTCCTCTTCTGTTAATCTGGGCAATCTATATTTTTGGAGATATTCCTCCATTTCACTTAGGTTATCAAATTTATTGGCATAGAGTTGGGCAAAGTAACTCCTGATTATTGCTCTAATTTCCTCTTCATTGGTGGAAAGTTCTCCCTTTTCATTTTTGAGACTAACAATTTGATTTTCCTCTTTCCTTTTTCTAATTAAATTAACTAGAGGTTTATCTATTTTGTTGGTTTTTTCATAAAACCAACTTTTAGTTTTATTTATTAATTCAATAGTTTTTTACTTTCAATTTTACTAATCTCTCCTTTTATTTTTAGGATTTCAAGTTTGGTATTTGATTGGGGGTTTTTAATTTGTTCTTTTTCTAGCTTTTTTAGTTGCAAGCCCAATTCATTGATTTTCTCTTTCTCTAGTTTATGCAAATAAGCATCTAGAGATATAAAATTTCCCCTTATTACCGCTTTGGCTGTATCCCACAAATTTTGTTATGTTGTCTCATTATTGTCATTCTCTTGGATGAAATTAGTAATTGTGTCTGTAATTTGCTGTTTCACCCATTCATTCTTTAGGATAAAATTATTTAGTTTCCAATTGGTTTTTGGTCTATTTTCTCCTGGCCTTATATTGCATGTGATTTTTATTCCGTCACGATCTGAAAAAAATACATTTATTATTTCTGCCTTCCTGCATTTGATTTTGAGGTTTTTGTGTCCTAACACATGGTCAATTTTTGTATAAGTTCCATGGACTGCTGAGAAAAAAGTAAACTCCTTTCTGTCTCCATTTAATTTCCTCCAAAGATCTATCATACCTAACTTTTCTAACATTTTGTTTACCTCCTTAACTTCTTTCTTATTTATTTTGTGGTTTGATTTATCTAGTTCTGAGAGAGGGAGGTTGACATCCCTCACTATTATAGTTTTTCTATCTATTTCTTCTTGCATCTGTCTGAACTTTTCCTCTAGGAATTTCCATGCTATACCACTTGGTGCATATATGTTTAGTATTGATATTGCTTCATTATCTATGGTACCCTTTAGGAAGATATAATTCCCTTCTTTGTCTCTTTTAATTAAGTCTATCTTTGCTTTTACTTGGTCTGAGGTCAGGATTGCTACCCCTGCTTTTTTTTTTTTGTTCACCTGAAGCATAATAGATTCTGCTCCAGCCTTTTACCTTCACCCTGTATGTATCTTTATGTTTTAGATGTGTTTCTTGTATACAACATATTGTTGGATTCTGGTTTTTAATTCAGTCTGCTATCTGCTTCTGCTTTAAGGGAGAGTTCATTCCATTCACATTCACAATTAAAATAACTAATTCTGTATTTCCTGCCATCTTATTTACCCTAGCTTATGCTTTTCTCTTTCTTATCCCCTTTCCCTCCTTCCTACTATTTTGCTTTTGATAACCACTTCCCTCAAACTATCCTTCCCCTGTAGAGCCCCACCCACCCCTTTTTCACCCCTTTCCCTCCTGTTTCCTTATAAGTACATCTATTATTCCCTCAGAGCCAAATCTGATGAGATGGAGATTAACCCAATTTTCATTCCCCTCCCTTTTTCCCCCTCAATCATTATAAGTTTTCTTTGCCTCTACATGTGATGTAATTTCCCTCATTTTACCTCCTTTTCCTCTTCTTCCAGTGTTATCCCTTTTCTACCTCTAATTTCTTTTTCAATTTATCATATCATAATAATCATAAAATCACAATAATCATATCATAATAATATAAAATCGCAGTAATCATATCATAATCATAATGTAATAATAGATTCATAAAATCAACCCTCATTCTATAAGTATCTATAACATATAGTTCTCAAGAGTTTTTTTTTCCTTGTTACCTTTTTATGTTTCTCTTGTGTTCTGTGTTTGTAGATCAAATTTTTTGTTCAGTTCTGGTCTTTTCAGTAGAAATAGGTGAAATTCTCCTATATCATTGAATGACTATCTTCTTCCCTGGAAGATAATGCTCATTCTAGCTGGATAACTTATTCTTGGCTGTAATCCAAGTTCCTTTGCCCTTCGGAATATCTGATTCCAGGCCCTTCGATCCTTCAAAGTAGAAGCTGCTAGGTCCTGTGTGATCCTAATTGTGGCTCCCCGATATTTAAATTGTTTCTGGCTTCTTGTAATATCTTTTCCTTGGTATGATAGTTCTGGAATTTAGCCACAATATTTCTGAGGGACTTAATTTTTGGGTTTCTTTCAGGAGGTGATCGGTGGATTGTTTCAAGGAGTATTTTGCCTTCGGGGTCTAAAATATCAGGGCAGTTTTCTTTTATGATTTCCTGGAAGATAGTGTCTAGTCTAATCTAATCCTTAGATTGTCCTCCTAGATCTATTTTCCAGGTCAGTTGTTTTTCCTAGGAGATATTTCATGTTTTTCTCTATCTTTTCATTTTTTTGTTTTTGTTTGACTGATTCTTGAAGTCTTGATGGGTCATTCATTTTCAATTGTTCGATTCTAATTTTTAATGTCTTATTTTCTTCAGTTACTGTTTTTAGTTCCTTTTGCAATTGACCAATTACATTTTTTGTTCATTGCATTCTTTTTCCATTTTTTCTATTTTATTTTGCAGTGATCTCATTTCGTTTCCCCATGTTTCTTCTAACTCCCTTTTAAGATTTTTTATGCAATCTTTAAAGAAAGCCTTGTGACATGGAGACCAGTTTATGTCTCTCTTTGGGGCTTTTTCTGGAGTTGCTTTACCTTTAGGGGCCTCAGGATTTGAGGTCTGTTCTTCCCTGTCTCCATAAAAGTTGTCTATGGTGAGAGCTCTTTTTGGTTTTTTATTCATTTTTTGTTAAAGGTGTGAGGTCTGTTTAAGGCAAAGGTGGGACAGCTGCTTTAATTTGCCCTGGGGCAGTTCTACTGATTGAGTTATTTCAGGAACTGGGCAGTTCTGCTGATTGAATTATGTCAGGTGCTGAGCAGTTCTGCTTTAGTTCACTCTGGGGCAGTTCTGCTGATTGAATTATTTCTGGTGCTGATCAGTCCTGCTGATTGATTGATCGCCCTAGGGTGCTGTGTAATGGCAGCTAGGTCGGATGCTCATCAGGGGTTCAGTGGTTCACAATCTACCCCCCACAAAAGGCAGACCCTCCAAACCACCTGCCCACAATTAGGACAGATTGGCCCAAGAGGCTGCCAGAAGACTCCCAGGTGTGTGAAAAGCACAACGCTCCCACTCCTGTTCTGACTCCTGTTCCAGCTCCCTGCTCCAGCTCCCTGCCCTGGTCTCCCTGTGCTGCAGTCTGGGTTCAACAGACCACCCCCCTGCCCAATTAAAACAGACCTGTTTTGAAGTTCTTCCAGAGTATCTTCTTCTAGAATCGTGTTGTCCTCCAGATATTGTGGATTTTTTTGCTTCAAAATCAGTCTAGAGGCTTCATATGTTGTTGGTTTGAGGGAAGGTTAGAGGAGGTTACAGAGACTCCTGTCTGACCTCTGCCACCATGGCTCTATTCCCAGAAGTCCTCCATACCTCTCATTTCTTTTTCCATTTTTTTCTTCTACCTCTATTATTTGCCTTTTAAAATACTTTATGAGTTCTTTGAAGAAGCTTCTTTGGGCTTGAGACCAATTCATAATAATCTTTGAGATTTCCCATGTGGCATTTTGCCCTTAGTTGAGTTGGTGTTTTGATCTTCCCTGTCACCATAGTTTTCTATGGTTAAAGTTCTTTTTTCTTTCTTTCTTTCTTTTTTTTTTTGCTCATTTTCTTTCTTTCTTTCTTTTTTACTATTTTGTAATTTTAAGGTTGAGCTCTGCTCCTGGGGCACAGGGAACACTGTCCCAAGCATCTTGTGTAGCTTTGACCCTTGGCTTTGAGCACAGGGTGTTTTGTGTCTTACTTACAGCAGGGGATAGCCCTGCCTGCTCTCTCCAGGAAAAACCTGATTTCCTGAGCTGGCAATTTGCCTTCTGTCTAGGATTGAAGGCTGCCCCACTGGTCTGCTCTACTATTGAGCCACTACCAAGGGTCTCATGCTGATCTACTGTGGTTAAGATCCTGGCTTTCTTGGATACTTTCTGAGCTGGATTGAATACCCCTTTCACCCAAATGAGACTGATCTTTCTTGAAGTTCTTCCAATCTTGAGTTGGAGAATGGTTTCATTTGATCAAACTCTGCTCAGAATATTGGTTTCATGTGTTTTTTGAGGGATACTGGGAAAGTTCAAGCAGCATTCTGGCTTTACTCCATCATCTTGGCTCAGCCCATGAAACTCCAAAAAAGATAGTTTTTAATGTTCATTTTTGTAACATTTTGAGTTCCAAATTTTTCTCCCTCTCTCCTTTGTATCCCATCTCCTCAAGGCAACAAGCAATCTGATAGAAGTTATACATGTATTATCATGTAAAACACATTTCCTTATTAATCATGTTGTGAAACAAAAATCAGAAAAGGGAAATAAAACATGAGAAATAAACAATAATAACAAAAAAGTGAAAATAGTATGCTTTGATCTGCATTCAGTCGCCATAGTTCTTTCTTTGGATGTGGATGACATTTTTTATTGTTAAGTGTATTGGAATTGTCTTGGGTCACTCTATTGCTGAGAAAACCTAAGTTTTTCATAATTGATCATCACACAATCTTGCTATTATATTGTGTACAATGTTCTCTTGGTTTATTAACTTGTGATTCTCTTGAATTTATTCACTCTAAGTAACCAATGAGCTCTTAGCTTTAAAACCCATTAGCTTTTTCATACTTTGCAGAATTTGATTTTCCTAGATAATCATTCCTTCCTAGTTATTAACAAGCTATTTCTCTTGTGTGTAATCTCTTTATTGATATTCTTTCTTGGTCTTTTTGCCAGTTCATAGTCTTCCAAACATTTAAATATGGGGGGTCCCCAGGCTCTCTCTTGTACTTTCTTCTCTTTCTATACTCTCCGTATATGTCAAGAAATCTTAATCTGATGTGTATAAACTTTTTTTTTTTTTAAGTTGATAACTATATTTTAACACAAGGCAACTATGTGGAAAAATGGATAGAAAGCCATCTGGAGAGAGGAAGACTCATCTTCCTGAGTTCAAATCAGACATTTACTAGCTGTGTGGCTCTGGGCAAGTAATTTAAACCTATTTCCCTCAATTTCCTTAATGAAAATGAACTGAAGAAGGTTAAACTACTCCAGTATCTTTGCCAAGAAAACCTCAAATGAAGTCATGAAGAATCAGAAACCACTGAAAATGATTGAACAATAAATTGAAACACGATTGGTCTTATTTGTAATTCTACATATGGTATTTTATGCATTTAAAAGCATTATTCTGAGAAGGTGTCTATAGCTTTTACCAGCTAGCTCAAAGGAGTTTATGACATTCAAAATGATTGAGCCTGTTCTTTAGATGATGTTCTTCACTCTCACAGAATCAGTTATTACCCTGATATGAATGACCACAAAAATCTATATATCTAACTCAAGTTTCTCCTTTTAGCCACAGTTCCATTTATTGCCTTCTGGACTTCTCTACTGAGATACATCATTGGCATTAAATTCAGAATGTTTCAGTTTGTATTCATCATATTGATTCTAATATCCCACTCCTAATTTTTTAACCCCTCCTTGAAATGTCCCTACTTTTTTTTTCAGGCACCCTTTCCCATTATTCATGGTTAAAACATCAGAATTGGTTTTTTTTTGTCTGTATCTTTGCCTTTACCCCAAATCAAAAAATGTTGCTGAATTTATTGATTAAACTTCCACAATATCTCTCACAACTATATTCTCTTTCCTACTCACACTAACACCATGCTACTTTTTCCATATTATTTTAATAGTCTCTCAACCATTCTCTGTTTCTAATATTTCCTTTTTCCTCTCTCTCTTTCAACATAACTGTCAAGCTAATCTTCAGAGTCTGAATATAAGAAGTATTGTAGCATGGTGGAAAGCATGATGGGATTACAATCAGGAAGATCCACATTTGAATCTTCCTCTTGATACTTACCAGTTGAGTGGTAGTAGACAGATCATTAGATGTCTTGAAGTTTCATTTTCTACATCCTACAAAACGGGGATGATAATGATGATGATGTTTACAAGATTGTTATCAGACTCAAATATGAGATAAACAATGTCATTTCACTATTCAAAAACCTATCTATTAACAATTTGTGAATAAAATATTAATATCCGAATTATAAAATTTCAGCTCAAAAGGATTGCTTGACTATATTGGCCACTCTCCTTTGTAACCCTTTTATTTTATCAGTATGGTGCCCAAAACAGTACATAATATTCTAGATATGATCTGACCAGGATAGAGTAGAATAGAAGTATTACCTCCTGAGTCTTGGAGTCTCCCTTACTATAGCATGAGAATTGTATGAAAGAAGAAAAGATGGGACAGCTAGGTGGCACAATGGATAGAGCACTATCCCTGAAGTCAGGAGGACCTGAGTTCAAATCTGGGCTCAGACACTTAACATTCCCTAGCTGTGTGACCCTGGGCAAGTCACTTAACCCCAATTGCCTCAGCAAAAAAAAAAAAAAAAAAAGAAAGAAAGAAAGAAGAAAAGATGGGCTATTCACACGGTAAGGGGTGGGGAGGATGAGCAGACAGCCTGAATGTTCCACTTTTTATTCTGGAAATGTCAGGAGAAAATGAGGAAGGCCTCTGGCATCTTATTTACTTTGCTCCTCTCCTCTTTCCCCACCGCTTTGGTGTGCTTATGGGAGGCAATGGACAAGAATAGACATGGTCTAATTGTGATCTGTATCTTTGTAAAACAAAAACTACCCAAACCAATGAGATTGCACACACATTTGAGTAGTTGAGTGGTTGTTTGGTGTCTTTCAGACTTGAAGAGTACCAAAATAACATCACTGGATTAGGGTCAATCTCACTGTGACTGATCAGACCAATATAAACTCAAAAGGCTCAACCACAGATTGGTCACAAATATTCCACGTGAACATTTGGGGTGGAAAATGGCTCTAAATTTGTGCATCTCATGTTTCTTTTGGGCTACTGCAGTTCTGCTTTGCTCACAGAACACAGCCCACTTCTTTGAATTGGGCGTCAAAAATGAATATTTGAGTACTGAGTGAGGAAACTTCCTCTGCAAAGTTTTCCAACTTAGCATCTTAGAGAAGTGCATGGAGACACTGAGAAGTTACTTTCCCAAGATCTCATAGCTAGTGTCAAAGGTCTTTATGACTCCAAGCTCACTTCTTTTTATCCTGTACAACACTGTCTCTTCAATGAATGGAGGGTGGGTAAGGTGAGAGGAGCTAGAAGAAGGGAATGCCAGAAAGAGGAGTTTGCTTTCAGCTGAGTTAGGAAAAATGAAGCCAACTGTGGCACAATCAAACCCTGATTCTCGCCTCTCTGGAGACAGTTAGACCATAGTTTCATTTTGAAAATGCAAGTGTAATTTTTTTCCCCCTTGATCAGCCAGAAGAGGATTATGGATGTTAAGATCATCCCCCACTGTTGGAAAGGCCCCTCAATGGCTTGCATTGCAGTAGCTTACACTGGGAAAAACATTAAAGAGATTCCCCTCCCTAATGTTTGCCTGTGGCAAACAGAAGGGCTCCTGGCAGGAGAGGAGGTAAGGATTTTTACAAATATCAGCAATGATTTGTGTATTATGGAGAAGAAACTGACAGGAAAAAAGAATCTGGCTTCCATTTGTAAGTTTTGTGTTCTGCCTTTTTTCAGAAAACGTTAGGTTCAATTATGTTACCCATTGCACACAGAGGATAAGAAATAAGGGGTGTCTTTGTCTTTGTCCCTTTTTCTTTTTTCTTTGTCCTTTTTCTTCTTAACCAAAAGGAGCTGTTGGGGGAAGCCCACAGATAGATGCTCCAACTCTTGGCCACTTAACCCCAATGTGTCTCAGTTTCCTTCTCTGTAAAATGAGGGACTCAGTGATCTCTAAGGTTGCTTCCAGGTCTAGATCTTCATGATTTTCCTCATCAGATTAATTTTCAGACATCATCTGGAACCACCCTCCTGTTGAGTAGTTCTCAATCCACCAGATGGCGCTAATTGTACCCAAAGGGGCTCTTCAGTCAGATTAGGGCAAAATACATTTTGACTGAAAGGTTAGAAACACCTGGAAAAAGTTGAAGCGGATGGAGGTTGTGTCCATCCTCCCTTTTTCCTTGTCCTAGACTGTAGAGAGAGATAGTAGTCCCTTTTCTGAATTATTATTATTTTTTTTTTTACAGCTCAATTATTATTATTCTCTGAATGAATCAGGATGTAGTATCTATAAATCTACAATGGATATATGTATCATATGTGAATACCTATTCGTAAATATGTCATTTATTTTATGTATGTGTATACATTTGCTCACTGATTTTTGTTTGCATATATATGTATATATATACATATATACATATATACACACACATATGTGTGTGTATTTGTGTGTATGGGTATACTTTTATATCTGTCTTGACCTACAATTCCATTCTCTCACTTCTAGTGTGGAAAATTCCTTCATCAGGACAAATTAGCAACACCCCTATATCTTTTAAAGTCTTAAAAGAATTGTATGGAGTAAGAAAACAAAAAAAAAATGGTGAATGGTAGATCTTTGGAAAGATAAGTACACTAATGCATTATTTGTGAAATAGTGAATGGCTTAGATGTTCTGGAAAAAACTGGAATTATCTTAGAAAAGTGATCACATTATTCATACTCTATGACCCAGTGATATTACTATTAGGAGTATATTCCTAGAAGGTTAAAGATCAAGGAGCAGCACTTTTTTTTTTTTGGTAGTAATTAGAAAAAAAAAGCAAAGTACATATTTATTTACCAGGGAATGATGGAACAAATGGTAGTATATTAATGTAATAGAATACTGAGACGTAAGAGATTACCAATAAAAAGAATTCAAAGAAACTTGGAAAGACTCTTATGAGCTGATGCAGAATGGAGTAAGCAAAGCCAGGTAAATAATTTACAAAGTGGCCATAAAAATGTAAATGAAAACAACAATGAAAGATATAAAAATTCAAATCGGTGAAGAGATCAATATCAACTTAATACAGGAAGAGAAGCTTCTCACACCCCTGTTGTCAGAGAAGTGATAATATAGATATGATATGACATTTGATTTTTAGTTTATGGTTCATGGGCTGATTTGTTTTGCTTAATTGTACTTTTTTTTTTAAATAAGGGAGTCAGAGGGTTAACATGGGGTTTAAAAAGGGAAGAGAAGGGAATAAACATTTATATACTAGGCACCAGGTACTGTGCTAAAGGCTTTTTATAAATACTCTCTCATTTGATCCTCATACAACCTTATGAGGTAAGCCGTATCGAACCTATATTTGACACTTTTTTTTTTTTTTTTGCTGAGGCAATTGGGGTTAAGTGACTTGCCCAGGGTCACACAGCTAGGAAGTATTAAGTATCTGAGATCAGATTTGAACTCAGGTCCTCCTGACTTCAGGGCTGGTGTTCTATCCACTGCGCCATCTAGCTTCCCCCATTTGCTACTTTTGAAACTTCTTTTGGAAAGAGTTTTTCCTCCCAAAGCACAAGAGTGAATTGAGTTACATCAGAAGAAAAACATGAAGCAAATATTTATTAAACACCTACTATGTGCCAGGCACTTTGCTGAGAACTTTTCAAGTATTGTCCTTTAATCTTCACAACAACTCTGAGGAGTAGGTGCCATTTTACAGTTGAAGAAACTGAGGCAACCAATAGTTATATGACTTGCCTAGCGTCACACAACTAATAAGTGTCTGAATCAGGATTTGAACTCAGAATTTTCTGACTCAAGGCCCAGAACTCTTACCTAGTATACCACCCAGCTTGGGAAATAGAGTAAATTATTGGGATGTGGCAGCTATAGATATATACATATATATATATATATATAGCATATATATGCTCACATATGTGTAAATTAATATATATATAGAGAGAGAGAATATAAATTTATATTTTGTATATCTCTATAATATATGTCTTATATAATATAGAATATCTCTTCTCATAGAATGATCATTCTATTTATATATAAAAGGATTTTAGCTCTGTATAGAGAGCAGAACTATATATGTATATATAAAACCTATATAAAGAGATATATTATTATTAGTTCTATTTATATATATATATAGAGAGAGAGAAGAGATTTTATGTATGCATATAAACATTTATATTGAGCATATATATATACACATGTGTATATTGATATACGAGTACTAATTTAGATATAGTTTACATATCTCTGTAATATATAATTTCTATTGTATATATATATATATATATAGACACTGGAGCAATCTATATATAGAAATATTAGCTCTATATAAAGAGCAGAACTATATATGCATATATAACTATATAGAAGTGTATTATTAGTTCTATCTATATATATAGAGGAGATTTATATATGTATGTATATATATGTATATATGTATACACATATATGTGTATATATATATATATATACTGAGTCCTCTGTATAGAGAAGATATATATATGTGTGTGTGTGTATATGTGTGTTTATATATATTATATATATGTATATATATATATAGAGAGAAACAGAACAGAAATATATACACACACGTATACATATATAGAGAGACAGTGAGAAACAGAGCTGAGAGAATGAAAAAGCTAATCAAATATTTGTTAATTTATTTTTACATTTCAGGAGTTCCATGGGTTAAATCAACAATTCATACAATAATTTGCCCATTCTAAAGATAGTGTTTTACAGAGGTAGTCCTTGAATCCATGTCTTTCACTCTAAAGTTGGTCCCCTACCCACTCTACTACAGGGCTGATGTGTATATGTTTGTAGAGATATAAAATATATTTTAGACAATACTTCCTTATATGATTGTGTCATAAGGGATTTAAAAAGTCAAACTCATTGAGGAATGAAGTTCGGGTATGGCCCCAGGTTCAGTTTGGCTCCCTGGATTCAATATGGCCTCTGATTGTTTTCTTAGACAAGTCACTTAAATTTCAGGACCAATCCTTCCCCCTACTTCCCAGTTCCCTAAAAACCAAAATTGTAAAATAGTTATTGGTCTGCCTTGACTGGGTTTTCTCATCAGGATTTCCCAATACCAAAGAAATCATAGCAGTTGAAGCCCTAAACTCCTAGTATATGGCACAAGGGGAAACAGATTGATTAAGGGTAATGGCAAGGGAGACAGAAATAACACTGGGCAAACACAATAATCACAGATTGCCGAGCACTCAATAACAGACCCTTCCCAATACCTCCCGCAAGCCTGGCGGGCTTCCTTGCTTCTGCAGCTCCCTGAGGCCTCTGGCCCATGACTCTTGTGGTCCCTGCTGTAAGTGCTGTGCCGGCTCCTCTGTGGTTCCCCCAGACCCACACCGCAGTCCTGGGCGCACAGCACGGACTGCCGTAGCTTTAAACAAACATGTTTCGAAAGGGAAGGAGAGAGAGACATAAGAAGCCTTGTGTTCTCTCACAACAGGGCTCCTTGTGGCTATGCAGGGGGCTCACCCTCCAGCTGTAGCAGTGTTCCAGCTCCAAGGCATTTCTCTTCCAAGAAAGCACTTTGCAAACTATACCTCAGACAACAGGGACAGTTTTGAGTCACCAAACCACATAGTAAGCCAAGGGTTTGGGAAAGTCCTTTACTCTTTGGTCAGGACAGACTGACTCTAGCCACTACACCTGGGACGCAATGTTCTTGTGGTCTCCAGGTGTGGGCCATATGATGCTCTTTCCCCTTCTCTCTTAGGAGAGCAATGAAGAGAGCAGTCATTTTGCTGGCAGCTGCCTGGAGAGTCAGGGAATTGTGGGGAGCTTTGAGCTTTTCCAGGCTAGCTGTCTGCCTAATTCATCCATCCTTTGTTCATAGGTCTAGCACTGGAAGGCACTTTAGAGGCTCCCTTATCTGACAATAATAATAACAAAAAATAATGCAAAATAACAATTATATATTATATACCAATTCTATGCTTATCAACCCATTTGATCTTCATAACAACCCTGGAAGGTAATTCCTATTATTATCCCTATTTTACAGAGCAGGAAACTGAGGCAAACAGAGACTAATTGGCTTGCTCAGGGTTACCCAACTAGTTTCTAAAGCCATATTTGAATTCAGGTCTGCCTGACTCTAGACCTATTGAGTGCTCCCATGCTTCCTGACTCCAACTCACTCTTTCCACCACACCATTTTGCCTCCTTTATTTGAAGCATTCATTGAGAGTCTACTCTGTCCATACAATTATGCCGTAGATACATATCTCTCTCTCTCTATAAATACATCTTCATACATGTGTAATAAATTATACATGACATTTAAGCTATGAATGTACAGTCAGAAAAGAAGAAAAAAGAAATATAAAGCAAAGCTCCTTCTTTCAAGGGTCTTAGAATTAGAAATGTTGCTGGAGCCAGGAGAATTGATAAATTTTCCATGTGAATATTTACATTTTGGAAAAAGATGAAAGTTACAAATCTGTACTTAAAACTTAAAAGTGTGTTGTAAGCATTTTTATTTTTCTAGAGAGATAAGTGTTAAATATTTACTAGTTGTCACTTAGGACCTGCTTAGGAAGAGAAGACATTCACACAGGAGATGGTCAAAGTTAAACTTTTAAATTTTGTCATGGATGAATTTATTTGATTTTAGGGTCTTTCTGTTCCATTCTTCTTCCTCTAGGAAACATAAGATCTTTAAAGGCAGAAATTATTTCATTTTTGTCTTTGTATCTTAGATGGCTCAGTTAATAGAGCACTGGAGTCAGAGACCTGAATTCAAATTTGGCCTTAGACATTTACTAGCTCTGTGAGCTTAGGAAAATCATTTAACTTGTTTGTCTTAATCCACTGGTGAAAGAAATGGCAAACCATTCCCGTATCTTTGACAAGAAAACCCCATGGACAGAATTGATATACTGTGGTCCCTGGGTCACGAGAAGTCAGACATGACTGAACAATAACAATCCCAAGAGTCTGGAGCAGGGCCTGCTCCAGAGGAGGCATTTCATATGTGCTTGTTGAACTGAATTAAATTATACTCTCTGAGGCTCTGCCTCTTTACCTGAAGTTTGAACTAGTTCTCTTTCATTTCTAAGGTGTCTGATGTCATGATATTTATTAGCCATGTGATTTTTTTATTAAAGGTTTTTAATTTTCAAAAGATATGCATGGATAATTTTTCAGCATTAACCCTTGCAAAAACTTGTGTTCTGATTTTTCCCGTTCCCCCTACCCCTTCCCTAGATAACAAGTAATCCACTATATGTTAAACATGGTAAAAATATATGTTAAATCCAATATATGCATACATATTTATACAATTATCTTGCTGCACAAGAAAAATCAAATCAAAAAGAAAAAAAAATTAGAAAAAATAAAATGCAAGCAAACAACAACAAGGAGTGAAAATGCTACGTTGTGATCCACACTTGGTTCCCATAATCTTCTCTCTGGGTTTAGATAGGCATGTGATTGTGAAAAATTATTTAATCTTCTGGACCCTAGTTTGTTGTTGTTGTTGTTGCTTTGTTTCTAAAGAGGGGACTAGATTAAAGCATCATCTAACTCTTATAACTTGAGAATGAAGCCCTTAAGCCTAGGTGACTTGGAAAACTGAGTTACTATTGGAAATAAGGAAGTGAGGAGAGGAAATGTATTTTATCAATTCATTTAACTGATTGATTGATTGATTGATATGAGGTAACTGCAAGGCATCCAAATGGTAATTGATAAGTAGGCAATTTGAGAGATAATAGTGGAGCTCAGGAGAATGGACATAGATTGGAGTTGTTAATTATCTACAGGGGACTGTAGAGATCATGAGTGAATTAGGGTTCTGTAAATGAAATGCTTCCAGAAAAAAGAGTACAGGATCCAGAGTATAAAATGGCAGGCTACATACAGTTAGGGGGTGAGAAGAAGAAGAGTAAGCAGTAAAAAAGATGGAGAAGGAACCTCAAAGAAGAAAAGGTAACCCAGATAATATACCATCATATAGTCTGCTAGGAAGGACAGTTCCCAGAAACTAGTATTGAATGAGATCAAATGTTTTAGACAGGCTAAAGAAATGAACTCAGAATGTACATCAGATGTATAACTAAAATCTTTAATTGCCTAGGATAGTTAGGTGAATAGGATTACCAAAGTCAAGTTATAGAATTGGTAGTTACTTCCTCTTGGTCCAAAAGGCCATCTTTTTTTAGACCCCATGATAAGGTCAGGATCAGTTCTGCCATTTTTTTTTTTTTTGCTCTGAACATTTTCATAATCACCACTCTAAATCATAAGAATGAAGTTGGGGAGAAATCTGGACTATCTTTGAATATTAGTTACTTAAAATGTCCAGAGCAAAAAAAAAAAAAAAAAGTGGCAGAACTGACCCTGACCTTTATGTTATAAATACTAGATTGTATAATATATCTATAGAATTATAGAAATTGGTATTTACTCACAGCAGGCATTTCTATTGTAGTGATGGGAGCAGAAGGAGAGGCAGGATGGAGGAGATATTATATGGGGAAGAAGATCCATATCTTCTCTGATGGCTGAGGATGGGTCCAGAAAATGGTTTAAGGAAGTGACTGCCTAGTAGACAAATCATGTATTGCACTTATAATTAACTAGTTAATTAAAAAATAAATTTAGTTAAATTTTAATTTCCTTAGTTTAATGAATACAAATCATGTCCTTTGAGATTGAACATTCAATAAATGTTTGCCTTAAAAAAATTCCCTAAGTGCATACCCTAATGAAATGGACTCTTTGATTTAATTGAAGTAAGGAACTTCTCGTAAGGAAATTCACTCAACTATTATGGATTAGCACCTGTTCTATAGTTTATCATCTTAAGAGTTTTTTAGTGTCTCTCAGTGGTCCGGTGATAAGGGTTATACAGTTAATAAATATATTCTGGAGGTGGCAATGGAACCCAGGTCTTTCTGGCATCCTATTCTTATATACTATCTTATGCTATCCACTGTTTACTCATCTGTGATTACATGTGATAAACCTTTGTCATATCTTAATCATTAATTCCTGTGCAAAGCCTTTTTCTCTTCCAAGGTTATCGAGTTTCATCAACAACAGAATGAAAGTAGAGAAAA
>JAJPUD010000400.1:52154-71985 GCA_023553655.1 Myrmecobius fasciatus | reverse complement strand
TCTATCTATCTATCTATCTATCTATCTATCTATCTATCTATCTATCTTTCTATCTATTTATCTGTCTGTCTGTCTGTCTGTCTATCTATCTATTTCTCTATCATCTATCTATCTAATTTTATGGATCCTAGGTTAAGAGTCCCTGCCTTCAAAGGAAAGGCTTTGTAGAGGGTGGGAAAGAGGGGGAGAGAGTGAGAAATCAAAGATTTGGAGAAGTAGAAATCATGAGGGAGAAAATTCTGGGTCAAAACCATGAAGACTGAAAGTTTAAATTAGGTATAAATATAGGCAGGCTATAGAATATGTGGAAAGAATTAGAGTGTAAGGAGACTTAAAAAGGTAGGGAGGGACACATGTGGAAGAATTTTAGATGCTAAACAAAGGATTCTTAAAACAAACCTGTATTTGATCTTGGAAACCAATATTTGATCCTAGGGGAAATAGGGAGCCAATGGAATACATTGAAGGAAGAGGTGACAAGATGAGATTGACACTTTAGGAAGAAAACTATGGTATCAGTGCAGAGGATGAATTGGAGAGAGCCTTGAGGCAAGGAGACCAGTTAGAAAACTATTGCAATTGTACTAGGGAGAAGTGATTTTTTTGTTTGTTATTCAGTTGTGTCCTACTCTTCCCAGCCCTATTTGGGGTTTTCTTGGCAAAGGTACTGGAGTTGGGGCAGCTGGGTGGTGCAGTGGGTAGAGCATCAGTTCTAAAGTCAGGAGGAACTGAGTTCAAATCTGGTCTCAGACATTTAACACTTCCTAGCTGTATGACCCTGGGCAAGTCGCTTAACCCCAATTGCCTCAGCAAAGATACTGGAGTGATGTACCATTTCCTTCTCCATCTCATTTTATAGAAAAGGAAACCGAGGCAAACAGTATAAAGTCACACAGCTAAAGACTCCAACACCAGATTTGAACTCAGAAAGATGAATCTTCCTGACTCCAGGTCTGGTGTTCTATTGCTCAACCTACCTGTGTTAAAATACAGTTATCAAAATGTTTTTAAAAACCAGTTGACAGACCTCAGGCTAAGATTTTTTTTTTTGCTGAGGCAATTGAGATTAAGTGACTTGCCCAGGGTCACACAGCTAGGGTGTGGTAAGTGTCTGAGACTAAATTTGAACTCAGGTCCTCCTGACTTCTGGGCTGGTGCTCTGTCCACTGCGCCACCTAGCTGCCCCAGGTTAAGATTTTTTGACCCAAAGCGGGAATATAAAAGGAGAACAAAGTTTAGGAGAGAGCCTGAGGGGAAGCTCACATTTAGGTTGCTGGAAAAAGAATATTAACTGGTTAAATTTGAACTCAGGTGTTGCTGACTCCAGGCAGGAAAGGAATTTTATTCAGTGAGTCACTTAACTGCTCTAGGGAGAAGTGATAAAGATTGGAAATAGAGTGGTGACGAATAAAAGAAATGTTGTGAAGGTAGAAACTCTAAAATTTGGCAACTGATTAGATATGCAGTAAAACTCCACTCATTGGGAATTCATGATCATGTAATTAGGTCTGGGCTTGGCTGAATGTTAGCTTTGTATTGCTATCTGAGGAAAAAAAAAGATTATTAAACAAAATAGCATGGTAAACAAGCTTAAAGAAGGTTGTTTAATGCATGTGGGGGGGCAGTGTTGTTTTTAATCACTCTTAACCACTTTAACAACATTCATTTGCATACAGCTACATAAAATGCTAATCACAAAAGATTGTCTTAAATTCCTTAAAGCCAGTCCAAAGACATTTTTTTAGACATTTGTTTGCATTGTATTTGAAAAGAATAAAATGCTTTTTAAATTGTATAATTCAGACAGATTGTTAATTCATCCTATCCTCCACAATTACCCCAAATCCGTGTGGTTTTAATGTACTTTCACTTTGGGGAAGAATTAAATTCGGAAGAAGAAGGAAAAAAGGAAGAACACTTAGAAGTCCACTTGCCTTTGGGGTCCTGTGGGTTAAATTATGGTCCTTCATTTAAAAATTTTTTTATTAAAATACCTTTGAAATAGTTTTATGCTCCACTTGAGTCCCATTATGTATTTTTACATCAGGGCTGAGCAAGCTCCTGAATATAAAACTCAAACTGGGATTTACTCCTGGACAATATGAGGGGAAAAACAGATGTTTCTCTATGATTGTATTTGTGTTTCCTAGGAAAATGTACCCTGAAACAAAATGCGTTTCATAAGAACTTGAATGGGGGGTCCTCTTGGTCTATTGTATAAAGTAAAATACAGGATAAAGTCCACAGTCCTTAGCTTAACATTCAAGGCTATCTATCAATAGACACTGACCTGTGTTTTTAAACTTATTGCTCCCTCCTGCCTTACATGGTCCCTTTAGTCTATCTTTTTTTTTTTTTTTTAAATTTAAAGCACTTTGGCTTTTTTACTATGATACCTTTGTATGTAACATTGCCCATTAGCCTACCTCTTTTCCTCCATTCCTTTATTCAAATCCTAACCAGCCTTCAATAGTTGGTTAATTGTTGTCCTTCATTCTGGAAGAGGACCAAAATGACATTACTATGTTAGAGTTGAGTTACAGTGTGTCCCACTGTAGCTGATCAGACCAATAAGACCTTGGTATACTCTGCTATGGGTCAGACACATATAGGTCATATGAATATTTGGGGTAGCTTCTCTAATTTTGTGCATCTCGTGTTTCTTTTGCACTAATTCAATTTTGTTTTGTTCATACAGCACAACACCTTCTCTGATGAGGGTACACTATGCTGGGCAGTTTTGTGCCAGTGTCTCTCTTCAGTAATTACCAAGCTGAATTTCCTCATTTCCTTTGAGCAGACTTCTTTGATCATGCCAGCCAGAAAAGAGCCCTCCATCCTCATAATCCTCTCACATTTATTTGGCATTTGTCAGCAAGGATGTGTGATTTTGTCTATGTGGGTACTCCTCTCAGAAATTCAAGATCACAACCTCTTTGTGACTTAAGAGTCAGTCTTTACAGGTCACCATTTTGCTATCAACCTGGTGATGATTCATCTCTGAACTTAATTAAAATGATCTTTATGCCATTGTTATTACCTGGTCTGAACATAAAGCTTCTTGAGTTTGGCAGGACCTTGTGCTCAGCTAGCACAGCTTTTGAGGATGGTGATGGTGAGAGGGAGGTATTATTAGTAGGTATCTAACATGTTGTAGTTGAGTCCTTTGAGTTGTGTCTGACTCTCCATGACCCCATTTGGGATTTTCTTGGCAAAGATATTGGAAGGGTTTGCCATTTCCTTCTCCAGCTCTTTTTACAGATGAGAAACTGAAGCAAACAGGGTTAAGTGACTTGTTCAGGACCAACCAGCTAGTAAATGTCTGACTGAGGTCATATTTGAATTCAGTACCTCCTGACTCCAAGTCTGGTGCTCTATCCATTGTGCCCACTAGCTGCATGCAATTATTTTTTTATGTGTATATCCCTTTTCATCTTAATTAGATTGTATTATTAGGAGGGTAGGAATGTTGTATTATGCATCTTGCTTGCTTCCAGTGAAGCTATCAGTGTTTTGCACATAGGAAATACTCCATAAATAACATCAATGATAATTAGTGGGCATTATTTCTCATTAACATGAGAAATATCAGAACCAAGCAGACCTTTGATTTGCTAATTCTTAAAGGTAAGAAGCCTCACATACTGATTCTTATAAAGGTAACCTAGAACCAAAGGATGTAGACCTAAGAGATCTATGGAGGTATTACTTGAGAGTTAGGATTATGGAAGAAAACATAAATAAAGGTATCATAGTAGAAAAGTCAAAGGGCTTTAAGAAAATGGTTGAATAGAGGGACCATGTAAGGCAGGAGGGAGAAATAAGTCTGAAAACACAGGTCAGTGCCTACTGGTAGATAGCCTTAAATATCAAGCTAAGAATACCAAGAGGACCCCCACACCCACACCCACCCACACTCAAGTTCTTATGAAATGCATTTTGTTTCAGGTACATTTTCCTAGGACCTTAGAGAAATCTGTAGTTTATATAATGGGAATACCAGAACACCCCAAATACTGAAATCTCCAAAGAAGCTCTGGAGATCTGTTTTGAGGAGACTAAAGGACCGAATCAATTATGGACATTCTGCATTGGACGACACATTTGGGAATGGCCTTTTCCCACTGACTATGTAGCTGGCACTGTATGAGTATTTAAAAGAACCCGAGTGAGCCACAGCAGCATTTCCAATGGAGGATGAGACTCCTTCACCTACACTATGTAATAAAAGGGGATCTCCTTCCTCCTGCCACCTCTGTTAGGCCAGGTAGCCCAGAAAAATGGCTTCTTTCTTTCTTTTTTTTTTATTATTAAAGCTTTTTTTATTTACAAAACTTATGCATAGGTAATTTTTCAACATTGACTCTTGCAAAACCTTGTGTTCCAAATTTTTCCCTTCATTCCCCCACCCCCTCCCCTAGATGGCAGGAAGTCTTACACATGTTAATTATGTTAAACTATATGATAAATCCAATATATGTATATATATTTATACAGTTATATTGCTGTATAAGAAAAATCAGATCTACAAGAAAAAAAAAACCTGAGAAGGAAAACAAAATGCAAATAAACATCAATAGAGAGCGTGAAAATATTATGTTGTGGTCCACATTTCACATCCCTTTCTCTGAGTGTATATAGCTTTCTTCAGTGAACAATTGGAAGTGGTTTGAAACATTTCATTGTTGAAGAGAGCCATGTCCATCAGAATTGATCGTCATATAGTATTGTTGTTGCCGTGTATAATGATCTCCTGGTTCTGCTCATTTCACTCAGCATCAGTTCATGCAAGTCTCTCCAGGCCTCTCTGAAATCATCCTGCTGGTCGTTTCTTATAGAACAATAATATTCCATGACATTCATATACCATAATTTATTCAGCCATTCTCCAATTGATGGGCATCCATTCAGTTTCCTGATTCTAGCCACTACAAAAAGGGCTGCCACAAACATTCTTGCACATGTGGGTCCCTTTCCCTCCTTTAAGATTTCTTTGGGATATAAGCCCAGTAGAAACACTGCTGGGTCAAAGGGTGTGCACAGTTTAACAACTTTTTGAGCATAGTTCCAAATTGCTCTCCAGAATGGCTGGATCCGTTCACAGCTCCACCAACAATGTATCAGTGTCCCAGCCTTCCCACATCCCCTCCAACATTCATCATTACCTTTTCCTGTCAATCTTAGCCAATCTGATAGGTGTGTAGTGGAATCTCAGAGAAAGTGGTTTATTTCTTTGATCTTTTCATTTGTTCTTTCCTCTGTTATGTTGAGTGTATGGAGTCTGATCCAGCCTGGGAACATGAGCTATGGAGATCCAGAACTCCAGGAATATAGGTAAGATATTAAATCCAGCCCAGCAATGATGCTCTGAGGAGCAAGGTCAGGGACAAGAACCCAGCAGAAGGTGATATTGCAGCTTTAACTTCATGGGACTAATGATATGTAGGGACAGAGCTAAATTTCCTCTCCAAACCCTGCTTTTCTAGAAACTGTGGCAATATGTGTATGAAATTATGTCTTTAGGTCTTGGGGAAAATGTTTGTGTATTTGTTCTTACTCTATCTCTGAAGTAAATGTTCCTTTAAAGAAACAATCCAATCTTAAATGGATAAATGGTACTGGGGTGCTAATCACTGGGGCCCTAAATGGGGAACACAACCAATATTTGCTTGTGGCAATGCTAGTAAAAGAGACAAATCCCAAACCCCTATGAATCCTGAGATGGGGTTGTAGACCCTGTTTATGTCTTCCCAGAAATAAGATGTAAACTTCACGGCTCTGAGGGTGGAAAAAGATCAATTTTGTTATACGGGTATTGCCTATTATACTTCATTCCCAATTAGGCTTGCTCTGGACTTCTCACCAGGTGTTTTCTCATTGCTGCCATGGGGCACTATTCTCCTATTTGGTAGCTTCTTGCCTGTACCACTATTTAAGGAGGGGTCTAAAGTCATATTTCATCTTACTCAGGACTTGATTTTTCTTCCCCTTTTCTAACTACTTTTATGTGTTATCTTTCCCCATTAGAATAAAAGCTTCATGAGGGCAAGAACCTTTCTTATGTACATATATGTATGTATGTGCACACATACACATATACAATAATACACAGACACACACAGCAATGTGAATAAATGTGGCACACGCGTGTATTTGCCCGATACATAATACACACATATGTGTATATATGTGTGTATGTATGTGCATATATGTGCATATGTGTATATATGTGCGCGCACACACACACACATATATATATATATATGTAAATATATATATATATAAAATATGTCCCTAGTACTTAGCATATTGCCTTGGACATAGCAAGTTCTTAACATCTCTTTAGCAAATTTCTCTGTCTTTGTACCTGCCGGTAATTGTCAGTAGAGAAAAGTCTGGGCCTCAGGATAGCTCCAAGTGGAAATATTGGTGTGCTACTTATGAAAAGGCAACCAGGTTAGGGGTGCATGTGACAGTAGCTCATGTGTGGGAGCTTACAACTGTACCAAAATGTCCCAGCATAGGACTACATGAATTGTCTCAAAGTCTAGGTACCAGAAAGCTTCCTACAAGATATTCTCTAACTGGGAGATATGAATGGAATATTTTAAAAACAATTTTTTAACTTTTTCATATCTAACTGATGAGATGAAATCATGGACTTCTGGAATTCCATAGCTGGGGGCGGTTAGTTAGATGGCACAGAGCACCAGACTGGAATCAAAATCTGGTCATAAATCTGGCCACAGACAGTAACTGTATGGCTCCAGACTAGTCACTTAATAGCTGATTACCTTAGTTTCCTCATCTGTAAAATGGAGGTAATAATAGCACCTACCTTTCAATATTTTTGTGAGAATCACAATAAGATAATTGTAAAGTACTTCTTAGCACAATGCTTGTCAAATAATTCTAAATAAATATTAACTATTTTAAAAAATTATTAATTGGTAATTTTGTGTTTGCTGTTTCTATTTCTCTACATATGATATGACTACTGGTTTATCTTACAGAGTTTTTGTTTTAGTCTGAGGCTTTTCAGATCAATAGGTTGTCATGACCAGTCTTAATTAGCTATTCTGATATGCAGCATGAAAGGTACATTCAAATCAAAATTTTAAGAAAAAATTCATCAAGCTATGATAGGGAACATCTTAGGGAGCTCTCTGAGTCTTTGGAGTACAATATGAGATGTGTTAATGTTTAACAACCAGGTTTCTAGGTAAAAAAAATATATGCATGATCATTATAAAGTTTAATCTAGAGGGTTGGAGACTGAAATATCAAACTCTTCCCAAAGCCTTCCTTTATAGAGGGCAAAAACTTGACTCTTAAATCACTTCACCTTATATCTCCTGTCCTATCCAGTTTCATCTCCACTGTCCTAGTCTCTCTTCCTTTTCCTGTCTCCTTCTATGTGTTGTCTTCCCTTATAGACTATAAGCTCATTGAGGGCCTATATGTCTTTTTTTTTTTTTTTTTTTATTAATTGTATCTCCAGTCCTTAGCATAGTGCCTAACACAAAAGTACTTAATATATTATTATATATTATATTAAATTAGATTATTTGATTGGTAGATTGCTTGCTGTCTTTGGGAGAGAAAAATTTGGAACACAAGGTCTTACAAAAGTGAATATTGAAAACTGTCTTTGCATGTATTTGGAAAAATAAAATATTATTTAAAAATTTAAAAAAAATATTTGATTGGATTAAGTAAAGGAGGAAATAGTGAAAGAAGTCATCTGAGTAATAGGAAATGGGGTAGAGGGGAATAGAGAGAAGTCAAATTTTTTTTTTCAGCAAAATATGAGACAAAAAAAGTTTACTTTGAGTTATTAACATTTTCTTCATTACTTTCTTAAGTCTTGACCAACGGTGTGAAACTCAGACTGCAAAACTGCAAATGCTTCCTGAAGCAGATTAAAATATAATTGGGAAATGTTTAATAAAATAAATTTAAAAAGACATTAATTTGTGGTTTTTAAAGTTGACATGTGTCCTATAGGGATCCTTTTCTATATGAGTTTGATACTACTGGTATTAGACATTTAAAAAAATTAAGCTCTGATTTATAGTATTTATTGATTTCTGAGGTATAAAATTAGCAATCAGTTCTTATGAACTTTAAGGAATTGGTTCCAGAACACTCCTGAACATATTTGTATGGGGAAGAAGGAGGAGCCTTAAGTCATAGATCCTGGGGCAGGCAGGATCTCACTTAAGATAGAAGCTATCTGATAGCTTATTGGGACTATTTTCCTTAAGTAGGTATACTTGTGTTTTCCTGCTGAGTATGTGTAAGTGCTGATGCTCTAATCACCCTGTAAATTTTAGCAGCTTTAGAAAAACCACTGTCATGCTGGGCTAGTTATGGTTCTGTTCCTTACCTTTTTTTTTTTTCTGCTATCCCTAACTCTGATCCTAATCAGCATTTTGAGTTATAATTACTTTTCATAAATTTCTTTTCTTCTCTACTAAAATGTTAGGCCCTTCATTTCAGGGAAATGTTTTATATATTTCTGTAATGCTTCAATACCTAGTGAGAGCTTTGTACTTTGTAGTCACTTAGTAAATTAAAAAAATTATCATGTCACCGCATGACAGTTCCATACTTTGTAGTCTAGGCTTTATTGGAGTGTAGAAGTTGATCCAGTGATGGAAAGAGAGAAATAAGAATAGCTAAGATTACTGGAGCTGCTAGCTGGTACAGTAGAAAAAGAGATCTCAAGCTAGGAAGACCTGAATTCAAATCCCATCTCAGACATTTACTACCTGTGTGACTATGGGAATACCCTGTTTGCCTCAGCGCTTCATCTGTAAAATGAGGAGCACTCCAATATTGTTGCCAAGGACACTCCAAATTTGGTCACAAAATTGTCTTTGGAAAAAGACAAAAGAAATAGACTTTTTTTTTTCAGGGAGTTTATGCTCTAATTGGGAAGACTAGGAATATATACACATATACATACACATATATGTAATAGATTTAAGGAACCTAATTAACTAAATAACCAATTTATAGAAAGATAGAAATAGAGGAACCTTGAGGAGCTAGTCCAAGCTCTTTAAAATATTAAAAAACAAATTGAGACCAGAGAAAGAAAGTACACTGCTTAAATCTTATAAGTTTTAGTAGTAGAATCAGAACTATAACCCGTGAGTCTGATGTCTTTTCAGCTGTAACATATTGCTGCTCTAAAGTTCTCCCTGCTTTGAAAATTCAAGCAGGAACAAAGAGGGACATTATGATTAAGATCACTGTTTTCTTTTTTTTTTTTTTCAAAAACAACCCACATGAAAGATGACTCATTAATAAGAATAGCACTTTATAATTCTATTAGCTGTTATAAATTAATGTAAAAAAAGTTATTCCATTGGAACATGCCTGGAGCTGAGTTAAGCTTTTCTTATTATGTGCTCCATGTTAAAGAACTCTGGGATTATTTAGTAGTCCTTGGTGCCTATGATATGAATGTGTGTGTGTGTGTGTGTGTGTGTGTGTGTGTGTGTGTAGGGCTTTTTAAAATAAGATTGACCATGGATCCAGAAAGAGCAGTATATTTTGAAGAGAAAGACAACTTTCACTTTTCCACTTTTTCTGAGTGTGAGGCAGAGATGTTCTACAGCCAGTTCTAACTGGCTTTCAGAACCATTGTTACATTTTCATTGTGAGCCATTCATACCTCAGAAATCAGCATTCATTACAAATCAATGCTTGATTGATTCTTTTGTTGATTGTCTAGACTTAAAAAAGTGTTAATAATTCAGATTAAACTTTAATAGTATATGAATATATATATATTTTCCCCTCTCCTTTTTATTTTCCCTGAGAGCTTAGATTATTAAACCAGTACATCCCTGATGTGCAGGGTCTTCAGACCTTGTGTGGAGTTGGAGGGTATTTTCTTTACCACCCCTAGAAGTATGCAGGTCACTCACATGGCAATGAACACAGATGCTTCCTAGGCAAGACTGAGGCTGGTCCTTTGTTGATGGCCTACCTCCTTTGCTTTGTGTTTGTTTTCCTGAACAAAGGTGACCATACAGTAATCCTAAAATAGGTGTTTCTGGACTTAGAGGCAATCTTGGGACTTTAAGAACTTGGAAACTCCTGAGTCTGTCAATCAGAGGTGATTGGCAAGCAGAGTTTCCATTTTTTGAGGAGATTATTCCTGATGAAAGAATGATCCCAAGCCATTCTCTGGCTGACCAGAAGGCAAAAAACTTAAAGGTGTTGTTTGGACAGGGCAGAGGGTAAGGTAAAGATAAAACTATTCAGTAATACCACAAAATGTTTCAAATTTAATGTTTTAAGTGTCAACTCTTTTGAAAGACTATACAGGTTACAGTATCATGTTTTAAGTCAATTTGTGCTGAGTATTTTGTGTTTTAATAATTTCTTGTGTGTGCATGTGTGCACGTATAAGATACAAATAGCTGTCCTATACCTAGTCTGTATTATATACTGAGTACCTTTCTATTTTCTTTTAAGAAAACCTTAAATATGCACCAAACATAAGTTCAAATCTGATTTCTTCTGGGGCTTTGGGATGGGAAAATTATGACAGAGACAAAAATCAAAAATCTAATTATCTTTCTTTAGAGACAAGGCTCTTCCAGGACTGAGACCAAACCTATTTGAGCTTAGAAATGAGGACCTCTCATGAGTAATGGTTGTTCTTAGTTTCCTTAAACAGCAATTTCTTTTTATACTATCAATAACAATTGTTGCCACCTGAGATACTTTTCTATCCTCACTTTTTTTATGTTTATAGCCCCTTACAGGGTAGAGGGGAAGGGGCTAGATATCTTTTAAAACTCATAAAGTTATTCATTTCTGCCCTCACCAGTGTTCTTCATCATGTTTATTTAGAAGTGAACAGAAGCCTACTAATCATAAAGTTACAACTGCTTTCTGGCTTGCTTATCAAAGTGAAAAGAAACAGAGTTGGGGTGTAGCTTATCACATTTATTTCCTAGAAAACTGTCAGGTTTTCATTCCTATTCAAACCTTGTTTTTGTAGTTATGAACAGCTTGACCTATATCAAATGAAGCTCACTAGAGATGCTTTTAAGACTCTTCTTTCCTTCAAAAACATCCAAAGCATCACCTCTTGATTGGATTCCTTCCAGTCTAGCTGTGTGCTCTTTCTCTCTCAAAATGACTTTTTATACCTTTGTTTATACTTTGCATTTATGTGTGTGTATGTTTATATTTAAGTTGAACCCT
This sequence comes from Myrmecobius fasciatus, assembly GCA_023553655.1. Taxonomy (NCBI): domain Eukaryota; kingdom Metazoa; phylum Chordata; class Mammalia; order Dasyuromorphia; family Myrmecobiidae; genus Myrmecobius; species Myrmecobius fasciatus. The sequence goes on along the minus strand of JAJPUD010000400.1, from coordinate 60,753 downwards.
ATCCTCCGTAGAATGTAAGCTTTTGGAGGTCAAGGACCGGTTCATTTTTGTGTTTGTAATCTGAGTTTTTATGACAGTGCCTTGAAATTATAATCAGTGAATATATCTCAATGAAGTTGAAATGTGGGATTACTTTAGGCCTTACACTTAATACCATATAGAAGTCCATCCATTTGCTGATAGTCACTCTTCTATGGCAGTGACCATATTATTGATCTTGTTCTAAATTTATAGACCTATGGGAATGTAAGGTACCTTTTCTGTGTTAATCTTTGGATCCCCAGTTTTTAGCCTCAGTTGTAGGCCCATAACACATGGTGACAGAATTGAAATAAATCATTGAATTCAGGTAAAGCAGTGAGAAGGCACAATGCAACTTGTCAATCCTGTCCATCTCTGAGCAACTGTCAATGATCAGCAGTGGTTGGAAGTCAACTTTACCTAGACAAAAAGGACCTTATTTCTTACCTTGAAATTTAAAAGTGGAATTGATGGAGTGGTTTAAAAGAGAAGGGAAGGAGAAAAAGTAATTTTTCCACCAGTGATGTAAGGTCTCTTTCAGTTTGCCAGCATATTTGATATGATAGACTAAAAGCACCATTTTCATTGTAAAACAAACACAGATTTCTTTCTAAAAACACCTTTTGATACTTTATGAGTGGGGCTGGTGTATGTAACCTATCAAGGCCTACATATGGCTTATTATGACATTTAGCTGATTAAAATAGTCTAGACATAAACTGGAGATTTCAGAAATGTTTAAGTTAAGTAAGAAATACATTTTAATGTACAGTAGATGTATGCTTAGACCTAGGCCACCTGTATCCCTACAGGAATTATGGAACAGGAAGTACTTTTGACTCAAGAAGTGTGTCTGAAAATTAAGGTTGTAAATTAACAACAGGCTTGTCTATTAGGTTCTTTCAGCCATAAAGGATTCAGTATGTTTCAAAATGCTCATGATTTTCAATTCATTTCTGTTGCTCGTTTTTTAATAAAGGGCAATGCTGGGAATGGTTTTGGCTTTCAGGTCCGCAAACACATTTTTAGAAAATCCAAGAGAATAAATAGTAGCCACTAGTTAGTGGTAAAACACACCTGTGGCTAATGGAAAGGGGGAGAGAGCCCAGAGTTTGACCCACCCATTGGCACACTGCTATCGGCTCCTACGGGAGACAGTGCTGTGGTTTGTTGGTCTGTGTGTGCTGAGCCTGGCCCTGGAGCTGGGTGCCAGGAGCTCCAGTATTCTAATCCGAGCTCTGATTCTTCCTCTGGGGCCTCAGGCAAATTACTTAGCCTCTCCAACCTTGTTTCTGGGTCTGTAAATGGTGGATAATGAGGTTTAATTAACACATAGGGATGCTGTGAGGATTAATTGGTTGATGTTTGGGGCAAAGCACTTTGAAGTACAGTGTGATTAGCTGTGGGGATGGCCCTCTTGGCTCAGCAGAGCAGTGACTGGTAGGAAATTTTTTTTTGGTCACTTAGACCCTGAAGGCTGTGGAGGAGGAGAGGCCTGACTGACTTATTATCTACCTTTTCTCAGTTTCTTGGGAGTGATTGAAGGAGTTTAGTTTCCCATGAGCCCTATCTATCAATCAATCAATCTATCTATCTATCAATCTATCTATCTATCTATCTATCTATCTATCTATCTATCTATCTATCTATGATTTAGGGTAGAAGTAGAGATGGAGATACTAAGGTGATACACAACTGAATGCTTGAATTAGGTCTATCTTTTTCTCATGATAAATTATTATTTATCCCTTGCTCTCGATCAGGGAAGTAACACCATGACATGCAAGTGAATTGATTTTAAGTGAGGGAGAGCTGTGCAAGGTCACCTGCCTCACTTTCCCTTCCAGAACCATCTGGGTCCAATGGCAAGATATAAATTAATATGACTAGGGATGGCCCTGGATGAAATAGGAGGCCTTGGGCTTTTTAAACTAAGGTCTTCCACACGTCTCAGTTTGACTGAGATAGCACCCATTCAATAATTAATCATTACTAGGTAGCAATGGAGGCAAAGAATCTCTCTCTCTCTCTTTTTTTTTCACCTGGTTAAAAAAAAATCTAAATAGATAAATAAATAAATCTGGGAGAGGAAGACCTGCAGGATTTCTGGCCAAAAGTAGAAATGATTGTTATTTACATTCAATCTCAGTCAACTGGGACCCAAACGATGACCATCTGGCATTATTGTAGGAGACTCACAATAATAGGGAAGATCATTTATCATATTTCCTTACCACTACTGTGGGCTAATCTTTGACTGTAGCCCTGCTGTTCATCTTTAATTTTCTCATTTATCCCAAGGATTATAAAATGAGGCTAAAGGTAGAGGTAGCAAACTGAGCAGAGTGTAGTTGTTGGGGGGGGTTCAGGCCTGAAAATTGGAAACTGCTAGTCTGATTTCCTCTGATTTTATTGTGTGCCTTTTGCTAAGTCATTTGACCTTATCTCTCATTTCTGTGTCTTACTGTTTCTTTCTGCTCTGTGTCTGTCTCTTTCTCTGTCTCTCCATCTCTTTCTCTGTCTGTCTTTCCACCTCTCCCTGTCTTTCTCTTTCTTTTTTTTCCCCGCATTCTTTCTTTTTTATTTTATTTTTTTTATGCTTCTCTTGAGCCTGTCTTTCTCTTTCATATAAAAGGGGACAAACATATATCCCTAAGTTTAATACTTCACTTGATTATTATTGTTTACTGAAGTTATTGTTTGATAATTCCATTCTCTGGCATGGTTTTGTCACAGAATCATTTATAATTTTGATGTAGGGAGGGAAGAGTGAAAGATATAATTCAATTCAATAAACATTTATTAAACACCTAAGTACCAGGCCCTGTTCTAAGTGCTGGGATAGTATATTTAAGGAGAGTTTGTAATATTACATTTTAACTGTTGGAGTCAAATGTTTTCTTAGATTTATGGGAAAATATGAACAAGAATCATGCAGGATAAGAAGATGAGGAGAAGTCTTTATCTGCCTCAGTGAAGGATATATTAACATCAGGGAAGCACAGATCCATTAATACAGCAAAAAGGGTCATATGTCCCCATTTAGATTTCTGATAAAAAAATCTTGTTAATAACCTAAAATGCCATTTATTGTTATTCACTTGTGTCTGACTCCTTGTGACCCCCATTTGGAGTTTTCTTGGTAAAGATACTGGAGTAGTTTGCCATTTCCTTCTTTAGCTCATTTTACAGATGAAGAAACTGAAGCAAATAGATTAAGTGACTTGTTCAAGCTAGCTAGTAAGTATCTGAGATCAGATTTGAATTCAGGAAGATGAGTCTTCATAGCTTCAAGTCTGACACTATATTCAATGTGGCCACCTAGTTGTCCTTTACTATAGACTTTTATGTGCATTTGACTTTTCTTCAGGCTTAAATGGCTAGAATCTGTAAAGAAAAAGACATAGTTTCTGTTTTACTCTTTTGAGGTTAAATTTCCTAGTATTCTTCCTGGTATGCTCACTTAAAATGCACTCACTGGACTTAAATTTAAAGAGAGAGAGAGAGAGAGAGAGAGAGAGAGAGAGAGAGAGAGAGAGAGAGAGAGAGAGAGAGAGAGAAAGCTAATATTTATTTAATGCCTTAAAGTTTGTAGAGCATTTTATATAAATTATTACAATTAATAATAACCCTCTCAATAGACATTACAAGCATTATTATGCCCATTTTATGGATGAGAAAACTGAGACTCAGAGATTGTGCTTTGTTCATGGTCCCACAACTACTGCATCAGAGGCAGAGTTTGAAATTTGGATTTTTTAACTTCAGGTCCATTATGGTGTCCACTTCTCCAAGGCACCTAGATATATATTGCACAATTCAGTAATGTTTAATTTTAATCCTAATTGATGAAGAGACCAGAAAATTGAGGCTTGAGTATGAAAGAGTTTTTGCTTCTTTGGGAGAGTGGAGGGAGGAAGAGTTGACATACTGAAGGTCCCCAGATTCCAGAGAGGAGGGGAAAAAGAACTATCTCTGTGGGACAGTTATTCATGTCTCTCAACACAGCATATTAAAATAATTAGCAAAAGCTTTGCTCAGTGAAGGGATTTTCGGGGAAAATACAAATGTAAGGATACAGTATTCTTCTATCAGAGGGGAAAATGGTGAAGGATAAATTAAACCCAGATGGAATGAGCATAAGAAATAGATTAATTCTACTGGGATTTTTTTTTCCTGTTCTTTACAAATTATAGGAGCAAGGAAAACTAGCACTTCTTAATTCCCCCCAGTATACAGGGTTTTAATCCCTTTTCTTTTTGGTCAGCATGCTGTCTAGCCTCATGTCAGACCCTTCAACCACACAGAATGGATTCACACACACACACAAAAAAAAATCCAATGTTTAGTTTTCTATTTGCTTCTCTCTCTTTCCTGTTTCTTTCTTTTCCTCCTGAGTTCCTTTCCTTATTTCTGCTCCAGTTCTGTGTATGCCCTAGAAAATACTTTGGAAAAGTGATTTTTGATTAATTTGTGTTATGCTTTGGCATACAGTTAGGCATAATCCAACATGGAGAATCTGTCAGAATGCCCATCAGGGTGGGTGGTACATGTTGGGTGATCAAGCTGATCTGGAACCCTGCTGACTTTCCAGCTCTTTGTGTTAGGAGGGCATTATGAGAGAAAATTAGTAGAGACGTGTGTGTGTGTGTGTGTGTGTGTGTGTGTGTGTGTGTGTACATTTGAGGAACTATTTTCATGGGAGCCCAGGTGTAGTCATGAGGTTCCCATTAATATAGTCACTTGTGGTTGGTTCTCCTGGGTGCTTCCCCAAGCACATTTACTTTTCTGTAATATAAATGCTAGTTTATATTAGACATTGGACAAAAGTCTTCTTACAATCTACATAACTGAGTTAGACCAGACATTGATTGTGTAATGAACTGTTATCATGTTCCTGTTACCAATCAATATAACCTAGGTTTCTCAGTGTCAAATTTATCTTCAACATATGGTTTCTTGAGCTATCCCAAACACAAATACACATAGACACACATACACACACATATACACAATCACTTTACAGTAGCAGGCAACTGTTTTGACAGATCATTTATCATTTATAGCCCTGAACAAGCATACAACTTTCCAAAAGTTCATTATCATATTATTATTTAAATAGCAAATGGGTTCTGGCTATGCTATTATCACATTATTAATCATAGCTACAATAATACAGTAATAGTAATTTAAAAGCTGGTTGTGGTCACTACATTAGTTTAATAGCCCTGAGAAGGTCAGATTTGTACCTGGTAAATATGCTGTCCAAGTTTTCAAAGCCATGTCTTTCAGGCAGAAAATAAGCTAGATGATGATGTGCCTGAAATAATCTGAGATCATTTCTTTTTGGAACAAGCATCTTATTTTTCAAGAAGATTTGACAAGAGTAAAGAATTATTTTTTTGAAAAGGAAAAAAGAGTAGCTTATTTTTGGGAACTGATGTGGGACATGGTCAATGAAATCATAAAGAGAGGGAAGATGATAAGTATCAAAAGAATAAGAAATAAAGAAGGGAATGAATAGAAAAGCAAAATGCAAAAGAAAGGATTTAATTTAATTCAAATGACATTAAGAACCTACTATGTGCACTGCAAAATATAGGGATGCAAAAACAAACAAACAAAAAAGAAACAATTCTGGCTTCCAGAAGCTTGTATTCTTGAAAGAAAAAAAAATATGGAAAAGTGAGACAAATAGCAGAAGTAATCAAAGAGGCAGAATAGAAGAAGGGAAATAACACTGACTTTGGAGGCAGAGGACTTGGGTTCAAAATCTAATGTTGTCATTTGCTACTTGTGTGACCACAGTTTAATTTGTGGAATCTCATTTTTCTCATCTATAAAAAAAATGAGGAATTTGGAACAGGTGGTCTTTATGTTCTCTTTCAGCTCTCAATCTATGAACCTGTCAGTAACTCAGAAGGATATTTAAATATACTACAACTTTTCTACTGTTTGTCACCCAGATGTATATAAAAAAAGAATAAGGATTTATAAAATGCTTCACATACATTTTTTCATTTGAACTGCACAACAACCTGCAAAGTAGGTTCTCCAGGCATCATTATCCCTGTTTTATAGATGAATAAATAGAACTGTCCTGCTTATGGTCACCCAACTAGTAAGGAGGAAAAGTAACATTCAAACTCAAATCTTTCTGGGTGACTGGGAAGTCCAGTGTTCTATCTACTCTTCTTCTTTGCCTCCAGAGATCCTCTTCCCTAAAGTGTTTTACTTTCTTTGATACCCAGGAGGTACCTTGATCACTACCCACCTTCCCACACCTGTGGGTTAGAACTGGTTGTGGAGGGAGGTTGTGGGATCGTGTGGGTGTGTGAGCATTTGTCTGAGTACTTCCCAGCGTGTGGGAGAGAGGAAAACAGGCAGAAAGGCAAGGCTTGCCGACAACACTTCCCTACCACACCCTGGGCTGAAGGAAGGGGCAAGCATCTATTAACAAGGCAGCTAATTTGGACTTTCAGTTGCTAGTTCTTTTTCTACCCCTAGAAATTACTTTGTCTAATTTTGGATTTGCCTTTCTACATATACTGGATTGCTAGATCATAGCTTTGGGGCTAGGAAGGACCGCTGAATTCATCTTATTCAGCCCACTCAGGTTAACAGAAGCAGCTAGCCTTATAGAGTTCTAGATCCAGGCAGGAAAAATTGGATTCAAGTCCTATTTCAGACACTAACTAAAAGGGAGTCTGGGCAATTCACTTAATTGTTGCCTGCCTCAGTTTCCTCAAATTTTAAAAGGGATTTATTTTATTTGTTGCACAAAGTAATGGTCTCAGATTATTTTAGCCACATCATCCTCCAGCTTATTTTCTGACTGAAAGACATTATTTTCAAATTTGAAATATGTTTACCAGGTACAAATCTGACCTTCCCAGGATTATTAGACTAATGTAGCATTTATCTCCTAAGGTTGTTGTGTGATAAAGTGTCCCAAAAGTCTCAGTGCAGATGCAAACTAAACTTAAATGTTAGCTATTATACTAAATGAGGAGACTGATGAACAGATACATTAAGTCACTTGCTCAACATCACACAGGCAATAATAAAGTTGAGATTCAATCTCAGTTCTTAAGCCAATTCTCTTTCCACTGCACCAGAAAGCAGACACATTGTATGTAGCCTTTCTATAAAATGAAAAATCCCCAATATCAGGACTGCTTCATTTAGGTCTTTGAATTCCCATGATTTGGTGCAGGACCCCTGCACACAGTAGGTATTTAGTGGATTGTTGAGTTGTTTCCTGAATTAAATTTCAATGCTGCAGTCCAGCTTGCTATTCTCGTCCTAGATCATCCCTTCCTTTCTCCCCCTTATCCAGAAACCACATCTAGTTTCCATCCCAGCATGAACCAGCATGGGCCACTTAAAAAAAGACAGAACCCCAAATCTCTGCCCCATGGCTCTTACTGACTGTACCACTCTTGGTTATTAGCACATACTACCTTCTGAAATTATTTAGCATTTTATAATGATGGCCTATCTCCTTAATTATCTTGAAGAACAGAGACTCTGCCTTATCTTTCTGCCAGGGCTAAGCTAGTGCTCTGCTTATAAGAGAGTTCACTACTTGGTGGATGGTGATGATTCTGGTTCCCTTTCAAATTCTTTGCTTTTCATGTTGTTTGCTGCTCAAAAGGCTTCAGAGGCTTCCTATGTTTCTGTGATAAAGTAAAATATAGTAAAGTAATTAAAGAACTTAAAAATCCAGATCACCTCTCCATTTGGGGGTGGGAGGGATGAGTCAATGTGGGTCATATAGCTAATAAGTATCAAGAATCTGAGACTGGATTTGAACTCAGGTCCTTCTCATTCCAGGGCTGGTATTCTATCCACTGTGAAACACAGCTGTCCTTCATGGGCTTTCTAATCCAGTCAAACTGACCTGTTTGCTGTGCCTCATCACGTTCCATCTCCCACCTTCATGCTTTTGTATTGGCTGTCCCCCTTTCCTTATTTCTTGTTTCTATGTCTTAAAAATTCCTAGTTTCTTTCAAAACAGATCAATTGCTAGCTGCTACATGAGCTTTTTCCTATCCCACCCAAGCTCTTAGTGCTTGTATCCCTCCTTCAATGAAATTATCTTGTATTAACTTTGTGTATGTTCTATATTTACTTTAAGCATTCATATTATATCTTCCATGTAAGTAGGGATTGGATTCCCCCCCCCCCCTTTTTTTATCCATTTCCCTAGAGCCTAGTAATTCACCCTGAACATAGAAGGTACTTAATAAAAATGCTTCTCAATGCATTCAAAGTCTGATAGACATGGAATGGAATATAGTCTTTTTATTCAGGGAGTACCTAACAAACATTTTGGAAAATTAAGAGAAATTAATTTTCTGTTGCATGTTTGACATCTTAAAACATAATATGGGGAACTTTCAGAAAAGTTTTTCCTTCCCCCCCTCTTTCACTTAGATATTTTCTCACTTCAAAACTCAGTTTAAAAAATGTCAACTTATATATATATATATGTATATGTACATATACATATATATATATATACATACAGAGAGAGAGAGAGAGAGAGAGAGAGAGAGAGAGAGAGAGAGAGAGA
>JAJPUD010000400.1:25615-52144 GCA_023553655.1 Myrmecobius fasciatus | reverse complement strand
AGAGAGAGAGAGAGAGAGAGAGAGAGAGAGAGAGAGAGAGAGAGAGAGATTTCTCAGATTAAAATGGGAAACAATCTCTATCTCCTGAAACACAGGATGGATAATTTTGTATGGGTGACCTATTTATTTGTACTTTTAGATCAGAAAATAATCAGTTAAAAGGTTTTGTCCTTGAAAGCACATTATAGAATTAACTACTAGCCTGAGATGTTATCTGCCAAGTTGGAGCACAAAATACATTTTTATACCTGAGTTCAGTTTCAGAAAATAGGGAATTCATAACTGAAGCAGAGATCTGTTGTTAAATCTGATAATAAGCAGACAGGCAAAGCTATCAGAACAACAACCCTAAACCCCTAACTACAGAGCACTCTTGAGAACAGTAAAATGTGAAGAGACATTCCCTTTAGGCATTCCTCCTACACTAGCCCTGGGTTGGATGAAGAAATCACTTACTCCCCCTTTTCAGGTCTGTACTTCTTTTAAAATCTTAATCTGAAAATTATATCTTTCAAAATAATTCAAAAATATTTTCACTGAAACAGCATCCCAGAGCTGTGATTGATGAGGGCCCTACAGGCCTATATTTCAGTTGCAAAACTTAATGGTAGGACGTTATTTTTGTTTTTATAACTTGTGTTTTCACTTCTTTTTCCTCCATGTTTCTCCCCCTTAAAGCTAAATTATATCTTAGGCTTTTGAAATAGAATCAAAGTGAAAGCCTGAATTTTTAAAAATAACTCCATTTTCTCTGAAGGTGGGGTGTCCAAGTTTATTTCAGGTTTTTGAGGTAGGACAGTCCTTCCAGGCCACAGCACTGGGGAAGTTTGCCTGACTGCCTTTAAAAAAAAAAAAATCTTTCCCTTTCCTTGTTCTTTTTTACACATTGCCTCTTTTACAAGGTGTTCAAGTTCTATTCTCTCCCAAATCTGTTTTCTTTGTCTTAGGCTAATTATTTCCTAGATGGTTCCTTTTCAGTACCCACGGACTTTCCTTCCTTTGCCCCTAAATGTTTGTTTTTTTTTTTTCTGCCAGTCTCATGATCTAGGCTATCTTTTATTTTCCTCTCATCCTGGACATCTTTGCTTCTTATTATTCTCTCCTGCCTCTTATTCCCCCTCACCATCCCCCACCCCCCCCATTATTTTCCCTTCCTTGGGCCCAGCCAAACATGGTCAGAGCTAATTTTGCAGGACCCTAGCATGTTGAGCCAGACAAGCAGAAGCCCCTGCTCCTTAGGCCTGGAATAATGCCAGCAGCCCTGTAGTAAGGCCTAAGGAGGGAGGCAGACACAAGGTTTCTTGGCACAATCATCACACATGGAGAAGGCCGGTAACCGCCAGCCTTGAAATGAGCCCTTCCAAACAAACAAACAAACAAAGAAATGTAAAAGAAAACCACACACACTCAAAAATGACACAAAATTAAAAAAAAAAAAACGTAGGGGTGCTGCTGTCTGTCTGTGGCCACGACGATGGACCATGTGCCTCATGTCCCTCCCTGGGAGCTGATGAAGGGCCTGGGTGGTTCTTGGGATTCCTGTGGTCTGAACACACACCCTACTCATCACCAAGATGTGCCTGGAAAAAAATGGTAATGAAAGAGGGCTCTGATTTATTTCCTGATAAAATAACCTTTAGTCTCCAAGGCGAAAATTCCAGCCCCGGCTTTCAGAGAACCAATCGTTATTCCTGTCCACTAAAGCCTTCTTCAAATTAGGTCATCCAGTCTGCGCCCCTGTCATCGCCAAGCTCCCCACCCACCTTGCCAGCACAACAGTCTTTCCTACATTATGTTTTCAAGATTATGCCAAATGGCCTGGCTATGTGGAACACCGTAACAGTCAAATGGTAAAATTTCTTTAAGATGGAAGGAATTCATTGTTGCTCCGAGCTGCAGAACATTCTGCTGATGAGAAGCCTTGATAAAGCATACACCCTAGCCACCCCCTCCTTCCTCTTTCCCTGGTCTCTGAATATCTTTTAAAAGTTTCCTTCTAATTGAGAATTCGTCCTAATCTACCAAAAGCCCCCCAAGATGACCCGAGCTAATTAGGACATATAATCCATTCTTGTTCACCTGGTCACAACACTACCCTTCTTTTGTCTCAATCCGTGGGACTCAGTCTGTTTTATTCCCCACATTTTTCACACCCCGAAGTGAGGATGGGATTTCCAGAAGGATGAGCAGAACAAATATAACATACGTGCTAGAAAGAGCACTAAACCTTGACTTCTTTCTGGTCTAAGTGTTGCCATTATCTTGATTTTTGATTTTGAGCATATTATGTAATGTTGATGAGCCTCCATTTTCTCATCTATAAAATGAGGAAATTGGTTTGAATGAATGCTAAAGTTCTTTCCAACTTGAAAATTTTATGACCAAGAAGAGCCATAACAAGGAATTCTGTCATCTGGCTCAAATTCAGTTGAGCTGGGAGTGGGGTGGGATGAAATCTGTGGATCTATTCCATAAGATCTGCTCCTGTGGATGATTGAAGTAAACTGGAAATAGAGATCATGAGGATTGAGGATGCTGAGGATCTAGGATCCCAGGGGGTTTTAAAGGAGCAGGGATTAGAACAGGGAAGTAGACTATTATCCAGGGACAAACAGTGATAAGAAGGGGGGGTGAACTGAAACTCTACATATGTTAGTCCACATACTGAGCATTTGAGGAGGAGGAATGAACTTTAAGGGAAGAGAGAGATGACAGAGAGCAGAACAAAGAGCAAAGACTGGAATGGCTAAGCCTATTTACTATAGGGAAAGGGAGAGGTGATGACTGGTGTGTCATTTGATCTTATTGGATGGAGGAGCAGAGAGCTACTCTCTGAACCTCCATTTAAGGAGAGCACTCAGGCTGACCATTTCCCATGCAATAACACTATTTTGGACTCCTCTAGTGTGTCCCTCATTAGATCCTAAGCTCTTTCAGACATTTTCATATTTTTTTCATATTTATATATCCAGTGTTTAGCACAGTACCTGCACAAGATAGGCACTTAATAAATATTTGTTGACTGACTGATCCCTTTCCTTGATGCTCCTGATTCTGCTGACCCCAGGTAGAATAATGGAAGTCCTGGGCATCCAATGGGGCACAGATTCCCAAGTCATACTTCAGTGAGGGGGGAGAGAAGGACAATAATTTATGGAAACACAGACCTCAGCAGGGATGGCAATCCCAGTGGCTACAGGAAAGGGACTCATCAGGCTAGTGACTCTGCTGGAAGGAAGAGAAATACCCCTCATACAGCTTCCAGCTCACAGATGAAAAGAAGTATTAACCATGAGGGTTCAAGAGAGAGAGAGAGAAAATGCTGCCATTGTGGTGGTTCTGCTAATTAGAGGTAACTGCTTATCTTAGACAAGGAAGATGCCTAATAGTCTCTCTTGAGTAGAGTAGATAGGTTCAGCAAGACTTAATGAATTTTAACTGTGTTTGAGAACAGTAATATCAGAAGTAAAGAGTAGTGACTTCCATTAATGATTAAGGATTATTTATATATGTTTGGACTAATTCTGTCTAAGTCCTTAAGGACAATAAATTGAGGGAAATGTAGGGTGTTTTGCCAGCTCCTGGACCAGTTTCTCCTCAGGAGATGGACTCAATAAGGGGAAGGACACTAATATTGGAATGAGGTTTTAGTCCCTGACTCTGAAGAGAGGCTCAATAATATTTTCTGCCCTCTAGCCCAGCACCACCGTTCAGCTGTAAATTAAAGGAGCTGGGTCCTTCTGTAAAGAATCACAAAGATAGCCTACCTCTCTGTGAAGGCAGCTGAGCTATATGCACAGAAGGGATAAAGCACTGTCCTGAAATCTCCTTGTTAGACCAATGGGCTCCATGTGCAAGAATTGTAGTCCCTGTCGAGATTAAGGGAGGATTGATTTAGGCTTCTCTTATTAATGTTTATGGTGCCCAGAGGGAACTAAGGAAGGGGCTCCAGATGTCTAGAGAATACTGCTCCAGGAGATATGCAGGGGTACCAGCAGAGGACAGTATGGTCTACTATAACAGTGGTAATCACATAGCCTGTGGGCCACAAAGACATGCATGTAAGAAAATTCTTCTTCCTATGTAAGTGACATTGGGAAATGAACTTTGGGAACATTAGGTCACTGTCATTTTTTTTTTGTTATTGCCCAGTATATGATGTTTCTTGTTTTTTTTTTTTATCTTTTGATATGATTTAACTTAATAGATAAAATTCAAATGTATTATGGCCAGTGTAATTGCAACAGGGAATTAGTGTCTGCCTATTGGAATATTCTTATGGAAAGATTTTCCCAGATTTTGGGAGGATTGTGGGGTGGAGTGGCAGTTTAAGCCAAGAGAAATGTGACATACCTATTAAAAAATCTAGCCTTACAGGCAGCTAACAGAAAGCTAGAAAGACCAATTTCAAAATTCCCCTCTGGCTAGAGCCTTTTGAATTACACCGGGACCTTCTATGCAACAAGGAAAGAGTGGGACCATACCAAAGTGCTAGAAATGTGGTACGGCCATTTCTCCCACAGACTGATAAATCCTTTGTTGCTTCAGTTTAGCTAAAACTCAGTCACTCAATATTGAGAATACAACAAATCCAATTGAACAAAATTTATTTAGCAATTGTGCTTGATGGATATGGCACTGTGCTTAGTGTTAAGGGTACAAATATAAAACCAAAGTAGTTCCTATCCTCACTAGCTTACAAGGGATAGAAGAGGAACATAGATAATGGAACATATACAAAAGATTTCAAAGTAACTTCAAAATGGTTAGAGTTCTGAAAGCTAGGGGAATCAGGAAAAACCTTTTTTTTAAATTGAAGCTTTTTATTTTCAGATTATGTGCAAAGATATTTTTTCACCATTGACCACTGCAAAACCTTATGTTCCGGTTTCCCCTCTTTCTCCCACCTCCTCTCCTAGATGGCAAATAATTCAAGGTATGTTAAACATGTTAAAATATATGTAAATCTAAGATAGGCATACATATTTATATAATTATCTTGCTGCACAAGAAGAATCAGATCAAAAAGGGAAAAAATGAAAAAGAAAATAAAATTCAAGCAGACAATAACAAAAGAAGTGAAAATGCTATGTTGTGATCCACACTCAGTTCCCACAGTCTTCTCTCTGGGTGTAGATGACTCTGTCCATCACAAAACCATTGGAACTGGCCTGAATCGTGTGATGGCTGAGAAGAGCCACATCCATCAGAATTGATCATTGTATAATCTTGCCATTGCCAGGTACAATGATCTCCTGGTTCTATTCATTTCATTTAGCATCAGTTCATGTAACTCTCTTCAGGCCTCTCTGGGCTTCATGTACCATCACTTATTCAGCCATTCTCCAACTGATGGGCATCCACTCAGTAAGAAAAGCTTCTTGTAGAAGGTGGCATCTAAGGAGAGCACTGAATGATGGGGAAGATGGAATGGATTCCAGGTATAGCGATCCACCTGTGCAAAGGTTCAGAGATGTGTGAAAGTAGCAGTGAGTAATCCAGTTTCACTGTCATGCAGAATTCATGAGGGAAATTAGTATGAAATAGACCTGGGAAATTAGGTGGGGATTTTAGAGGGTTTTAAATGCCAGCTAGGTATTTAGAGAGCAGCTGGTAGCATAGTGGATAGAATGCTGGGCTTGGAATCAGGAAGTTGTTATTGTTTAGTCATTTTCACTTGTGTCTGACTCTTTGTGACTCTGTTTGAGATTTTCCTTGGCAAAGATATTGAATAATTTTCCTTGTGCAAGTCATTTTACAGATGAGGAAACTGAGCCAAACAGGGTTAAGTGACTTGCCCACATTTAAACTTGGGAAGATGCGTCTTCTTGAGTCCAGTCCCAGTTCTGCTTCACTTAGTTGTTCCAGAATCAGGAAGATGTGAGTTTAAATTTGGATTCAGATTTAAATACTATCTGTGTGACCCTGAGCAAGTCTGTTTGCTCAGTTTCCTCAACTATAAAATGGGGATAATAATAGCACCTACCTCTTAGTATTGTGAGGATCAAAAGAAATAATATTTGTAAAGATGCTCATATCTAGTACATAGTAGATACTATGTAAATACTTATTCCTTTCCCCTTTTCCCTGTTCCTAACTAAGGATTTTGTATTGTTTCCCAGGGGGAATGGAGGATCATTGAAGGTTTTTGAGTAGGAGAATTACATAGATTTGTGTTTCAAGAATATGAATTTGACACATGTGAAAAATAGATTGATGACCTGCAGTTTAATTAGCAGTATGCTAGCAATTAGCAGAGGTATGATTAGGCTTTCCTTGCTAATGTTTAAGCTAGTTGGAGGAACTAATAAAGAACCAAAAGATATGTGGAGAACACTGCTTCATGAAATATGAAGGACACAAGTAAAGGACAGTATGGTCTACTACACAGATGCAAATCACAAATCTATCAGGTCACAGAAACAATCATAAGAGGAAATTCTTCTTTCCATGTAAGCAATATTGGGAAAGTTCCCATTAAGATTTTTTTTTTTTACTTTGGGGTCATTCAGATTTGTTTGTTACAAAGCATATGTTTGTTGGTTTTCCTTTATTTTGACCAGTGAGGAACTGATAAGAAATAGATGACTCCCAAATAGCATGATAAGAATCATAGATTTATTAAGAAATATTGGGCAATCTCATGACCTAGGATCATAGATTTAGATGTGGAAGGGACTTTGGAGGCTTCTAATCCAGTCCCTTTATTTTATAAGTGAGAAAACTGATACCTAAGAAGGAGAAATGACTGCTTAAGATCCCAGACCTAATAAGTGGTAGAGTTAGAATTGAAACCCACGGTCTCCAAATGTAGCACTCCTTTCACGGAATCACATTGGAAGAGAAAGAGAAGACTTGATAAAGGAAGAGGTACTTCAGTAGTATTGGAAGATCAGTAAAATCTGGATTTGATGGTGAGGAAGGAAAAGGACTTTCAAGATAGAGGAAAAATTCATGGAGTTATAATTCATAGAATTTGAGTTGGAAGGGACCCCAGAGACCATCAACTATCAGGAACCCCATTGATACTTTCAATAAGGAATAATCCAGCCTTTACTTGAAGGCTGGATTCCAATGAAGGGGAACCTATTGCCTCTCAGAGCAGCCCAGTCTATTCTTTGATAGATTGTTCCGAGGAAGGCTTTTCTTTATATGGAAACAAAAATTGCCTCTGTTAATATCCACCTATTTTTCCTCCTTTTGCTTTTTTGGAGCCTACCCAAAAAAAGTTAAATTCATCCTCTGTATGACAGTCCTTTAAGTTCTTGAAGACAACTCTTCCCCATACCAAGTATCTTTTGGGCTAAGTGTAATTCCTACATGGAATTCATAAATCCACAGCGCACATGGGCACCTGCTCAACCTTCTGGGCTGGCTCACTCATGCTGATCTACCTTTACATTATCATATCTAGATTCAAAGAGAAGCACCACCATCATAGGGTTATACTATATAGCTCTTAGCAGTAAGTCTATTGAGAGAGTATACATTTCCTATTATCACCACATTAATTTCTATGCTCCCATTGATATGTTTCCATTTGTACAAATTAACTACACCCAATGATAGCATTTGTTGTCTTTAATGTTTATTTTAGAGATTTTAAACATAATCTTAATTAATGTTAAGGCAAAATCATATAATCAAAATAATGTTAAGGCAAAACAATAACAATCAAGAGTATTCATATTTTAAAGCAAATGCCATAATAATAAATTATAGTTCTAACATAAATTTGGGTCCTCCTCTCCTACCTATGTAGTCAGTATCTGTAAAGGAGAGTGGGCACCCATTTAAAGAAATTAGGAAGGGAAACATATAAAGGAGGAAATCAATGTGCTGAAAGTATTTTATTCCTATAAACTGTAGATTTCAATGTCACTGGTTTATTCAGAAACATCTGTACCACATGAAACTACTTTTCTACTAATTGCTTATTTGCTGGTCTTCACCAGCTCTCTGCTTGGTCAAAGCTATTGTTCTCAAACTGATGTACCAAGTAAAAAATCTTTCAACTTAAAATCACCCACAAAATAGTATTGAGAATTAATTTGTATCACAGTTTCCTTTAAGCCACAAAATTGCAAAGCTCATCAAGCTGGCTATCTCTGGGCAATAGGGACCAAATCCAGTCATCTATTTAATTAATAGGATAATATATTGTTCAATCAAATCATAATAAAGTTCACAGAAAAAATAACTCAAGCTCACTCTCTAAAATGAAGAAGCCCACCCAGATTTTTATTCACTAGGATTCTGTGACATTCAATTAACTCTAAGAATCTCTTCCTATATAGTAAAGCAGCTATGTACCTGTCTTCCTCCTTTCTGCTTCTCCCTTTGAAGTAAGAAAAGACAAAGAACAATAGACACTTCTGAGAAGCTTCACTTCTTTTAAACTCTAGGTCAGTAGTATCAAATAATTTTTTGTTCCTTGTATTAATTTTCACCAAAAAAAATGCTCTGAACCCCCAGGGTAATTTATTATACTACTTACAATATTATTTTAGATTTATTCTTTAGGTACTTAGAATAACTACAGTAAAAGCTTTTATCTCCAGAAACTCCAAATTAAAATGTATATAAATAATTAGATATTATAAATTATATATGAATATGTAAATAAACTATAAATTCTAAAACTCTATAAAATTGTTATGAATATCTTATGTGAGAGAATCTATGAGAATTAAAATTAGTTGAGCAAGACTCCATAGTAGTATTTGTAAGATTTCATATTTAATGTCTTTATTTTATTTTATTTTTTTTGTAATTCTCTTTTTAAAAAAATTTTTAAAATTTTTATTAATACTTTTTATTTGCAAAACCATATGTATGGGTAATTCTTCAACATTAACCCTTACAAAGCTTTCTGTTACAAATTTTTCCCCCCTACTCCCCACCCCTAAATGGCAGGATATCCACTACATGTTAATTATGTTAAAATACTTGACAAAACGAATATATGTATACATATTTCCATACATCATTTTTGTGCAGGAAAAATCATATCTACAAGAAAGAATAATAAGATAAAGGAAATACAATGCAAGCAAACATCAATAGAGAGCATGAAAATGATATGTTGTGGTCCACATTTCATATCCCTCTCTCTGGGTGTATATGGCTTTCTTCACTGAACAATTGGAACTGGTTTGAAACATTTCATTGTTGAAGAGTACCATGTCCATAAAGTCTTTATTTTATAAATATTAATGACTAAAAGTAATATATTAAGGAAATAAGTTGTAACATAAAATACTTAATATAAACAATCATATATATGTTCAATTTTGATGACAGTCTTTTTAATTTGGATAAAAGTTTGCAATATTTCTCTCAACAATAGTCTCAACAGTCTCTGGTTCTACATCAAGTTTATTTATGCATTTTAATTTAAGATAATAAGATGTGCAAATATTTGCTCACAGAAATATGTGGTGGGAAATGATAGGAGAATTTTACAAGTTCTTTTGCTGAAAGGTTAGAATTAATTTTTTATTGTTAGCCATTTAATAACCGATCAATGAAAATGAATAGCTAGTTACAACATGTAAAATATTTATTTTTCTACTGGCCACTGACAAGTATGATATTAAATGATAATTGTATTTAAAGTTCAATTGCATATATACCTTTACTTTTAGCATTTATATATAAACTAATCTTTGTAAAGAAAGAATCTCTTAAGATATAATTTTATTCTTCTACCATGAGCATATCAGCTATATTCTCATGAAGTCAGCTACACAGTTGACCAATGATGTTCACCATTTATTTGAAAATCTAACAGAAAGAAGAATAATTACATAAATAGAGAATGAGTTTAAATCAGAAAACAACCTTAATACTGCAGTGAGAGGCAATATAAGGTTTATTTCCGCAGAATATTTGTGATGATCTATGATGGTTTCAAGATGGCTTGAACTGTGCACACCCATTTGATTATGGTTTTCAAATAGCCTGATTGTGTTGTAAGAACACAAATGTTCTTAATGTGTTGATTATATGTTTACACTGCAGATGAGGTATGATTACAGCATAACAGAGGGGAACAAGACAACTATTCTGGTACATTGTAAGAAATGCAAATGAAGCTATGTGTTTGGGTCTGATTATCCATTGGGAATCAGTTTTTTTCTCAAATGTTGAACTTGTCAAGTGGTTTGGAAACAATTTGATAACAGTTTGAGGAATAACAAAAAGACATTAAACTTAGAAGTCATCAAAGTTTGATGTAATCACTACACAATCATTAAAATCTTTTTACACAAGATCATGAGATTTTGAATAACTCTAGAAACAAACCTACAATGCTTCAAAAATGCACAGACATTGTTGTGGAGAATATATATATATATATATATATATATACATATATATACATATGTATGTATATATATTTACATAAATTTATGTCTATTTATCTAATTTCACTATCATTGGCTATTTATTTACTGCTTAAAGATCCATTAGGGAATTTTTAGCAGGAACCCTTTGGACCCCGAGGTGTTTGAGAATTACTAAATGAAAACCATTTCTCTAGATAGTATTTAAGGGCAATAGTTAAAACTTCTGTTTTTTATCAGTCATTTGGGAATTAGTAGCCAAAGCCTTCCTGTTAGCTGACTTTTCCTTTTGCTAATCTCTCCAAATACTTCTGACAAAGATGCTTTTTACCTCCTACTTTGTTTTTTTTCCTATTCTTCAATCTTCTCTCCATAATAGTTTCTCAACTTCAAACTCATATGTCCTCAGTGGCTTAAATCTGAACATCCTGGTATAGCTCTCCTTTCATTTATGAGATTACAATTTACCAGATTTGTCCTAGGAAACCAAGAGATTTTACTTAATTATTTCCCAGTCTTCATTATTTCTGAAAATATTAGTTACAGTATTTCACATTTTAAAAATATTATCTTAAGCCTTATAAGAGTAATATGTAGATGAGCTAAAAGACTCTTCTAATATCCTGTAACTCTAGTTCTCAGCATAGTCTTATGTTTCATTCTGTATCCTTGAGACTGTTTTTTTCATTCTCACATTTTAAAGTTTTAAATAAATACGTTTTTTTTAATCTGTCCCTTTAAACCACCAAACTGTTTATATACAAATGAAACATCTTACATCCTTCACAAGGTGATTTGTCTTCATATTAATGACACAGTCTCCAACTGATCAAATCCCATTTGACAATTATGTTTCTTTACACTTGGGTTTTTAGTAGTTGTTATTAAACTTAATAATTCCCTATTCCTTTCAGGCACCAAAATGTTCTCAAAGGCAATTATCTTAATTTTTTTGCTAATTGATCTAATTTATTATTATTTTGGGGGGAGTATGTTTTCTGTCTCTTTCAGAACTAATCTGTTCCACATGAAAAGGACAGAGACAGTGATAGAACCTTGTATAAGTACCATTCTCCCCCCCACCCCCAGCCTCCCACAGAAGTTCAGCTTGGGTTCTCAACCACTAGTTATGCTCTTTTGGTCCCCTTAATCCAAAAACTTTTTGCTTTGTGCTAATATCTATAATTATATATATTTATATTATATATCATGTATATTATATGTTGATTATATATATATGAAATTAACCCAGGGGCCACTGATCTACTACTGAAATAATCTTTTAGGCTAACTCAGGCTACTGATAGTCATTTTATTACACTATATTATAAAAAATAATCATGTTACTGTTTTGGTTGATATGACTCTCTTCAAACTTTCTGGATCCTCCTAATCACTCCTAGTTTACATCACAGAGATGCCATACAACTTAATCAACTATATTGGCAAATCCCATGAAGATGAATGGATGAAAGGCACCTTATAAAAGCAAAATATTCTTATCAATCCATGATAAAGGTGATTTTTAGCAGGGATGATATTTTTGCTTTTTCTTACAACTGGAAATTCTCAGTTACACACATGAGGAGATGTTAGAAAGTTGCTAGTCATGATTTCAAACAATAAAATAAATGCTCATATTTTAATATGAGCACATGTTGTTTTGCTATCTGCTTCAATTCTTAATCCTACCTTCCTTGAATGACAGAAATTGCTTAAATGCACAGTAGTAACAAAGGCTTCCCTTCCCAATATAAACAATATCTGGCTGCTCAGCAGCATTTGGACTGAATCACTCAAAGAATTCTTGTTTATTTTCCTCCATACAGACTCCTTTAACGAGCAATCTGGGAATTGGGTCCATGATTGTGTTTGACTATTAACCTGAGAGGGTATTTGATCTTTGAAGGAGTTACTGTGTGTGCCTCCATGCATGCTCATGTGAATATGCCAGCTTTGCAGCATATGCTGGAGCAAATGATGTTCCTACCTCCCAGGGATACCCCAGGGATTGGGGAAGGAAGGCTTTGCTGGGAGGATCAACTCCTGAAATATCATTGTAGAAAGATGACTGGTATAGACTCACACTATTGGAGTCGAGGTGATAATGGCTCAGGAGTCTTATTTTATTTTGAAATATGGGGCCTGACTACAGCCTGCTTCATTTTAGAAGCACCCCAGTACATCTTTGGAATTGGACTGGGTTTTTATGATAGGACAGGGTGCGGAATTTTTAATCTTTCATCTCCCTGGCAGGTTTGCTTTTTAGAATATGACTAATATCAGCATGGAGGTACATTAAGAAGTCATCCAGGTGGGTGTGATTTGAGACATCTAAAAAGGTCCACCTGCTTGTCAGTTGCCTTCCTACAGTGTCTGGAAGCCTTCACCTTTAGGAATATTTCTTCAGGTTAAGATGTTTCCAGAAGATTCCTGTTAAAATAAATGTTTTCATCAGATTCACCTATTACATACTCAGTCAGATGGATGGCAGAGTGGACAGTGTGCTTGGCCCAGAACAGAAGCACCTAAATTTAAGTTCTGCCTGACATTTACTAGCTATATGATCTTAGGCAAGTCCCCCTTTTTCAGAATCAATTTTCTCATCTATAAAAAGAGATGCTAGCAGCACCTATTTCATACAGATGTTTTAGTATCAAATGGTAACATATATAAGGCAGTTGGCAAATCTTAAAGTATTATATAAATGCTAGTTGTATCATCATCATCATCATCATTTTATGAGCCATGGTTAGTTTGTAAGCTTGTTTGGCCCGAGAAATTAGGATCTGGAGGAGATGGGACATAGAACAAATGATTTTTTTTAAAGAAAGAGAAAACGGGGAAAAAGTTCTGGAATATGTGTTGGTTTTAGGCTGCAAAGAAAGATGGACTAGATCTATTAGGACTATTGTCCAGTGGGCAGGGACCTTATGGCAGCTAGAGGACATAGTGAATAAAGCACTGGAGTTAGGAAGACCTGATTTCAAATTTGGTCTCAGATACTTGCTAGTTGTGTGACCCTGGGCAAGTCACTTAACTCTGCCTGTTTCTTCCTTTGTAAACTTAGCTGGAGAAGGAAATGGCAGTATCTTTGCCTAGAAAATCTTAAATGGGGTCATGAAGAGTCAGCCACAAATGAGGTGACTAAACAGAAAAGCAAAAGATTTTCAAAGCACTTTACAAATATCTCATTTATCCTCACAACAATCTAAGAGGAAAGGAACTATTTTCCCCATTTTATAGATGGGGAGACTGGAACAGACAGAGATTAATGAGTATTGGAGATAGAATCTGAATTCAGGTCTTCTTGCTGTTAAGTCCAGTGCTCTATCCATTGCACCACCTTGCTGCCTAATGCAATGACCTTACTTTAGTATTTGGGAGACATAAACCAATAAACAATAGTCATAGGCAACCCCTCGTTAAGGTGATCTTTTGTAGTTTTCTTCCACATATTTCATTATTAGATTTTTTTAGAGTTAACTTGAAATCTTTTTTTAGTGTTTTAATATTTTTCATTATCTCCAGTTACATGTAAGGCAATTTTTTTTACATTTATTTTTAAGATTTTGAGTTCCAGCACCAGCCCTGAAGTCAGGAAGACCTGAGTTCACATCTGGCCTCAGTCACTTAACACTTCTTAGTTGTGTGACCCTGGGCAAGTCACTTAACCCCAATTGCCTCAGGGGAAAAAAGATTTTGAGTTCCATATTTTCTCTCTTTCACCCTCATTGAGAAGGTACATGTGAATGTAAGCAAAAAATTTCTATAAAGTTATGTGGCAAAACAAAACATACATCTCCCCACCTCCAACAAAAAACCCCCAAAAACAAAAACCCTCAAGAAAAAAAAAAGTTTTTTTTTCTTAAAGGTATGTTTCAGTCTTTAATTTGAAATCTTGATACATATATTGTAAACTTGCTAAGAGCAGAAACCAGATTTACAAAATCTCAGAGTTAAAAGCAATCTCACAGGGACCAAAAATCCATTCTACCTTTAGCTTCCTATGTGAGTTCAGGTAAATTAGGTCTTATTTTCAGACTAGATTAAAGCCCATTTGATGAAATTATAGATTAACTTTTCCTGACC
Source organism: Myrmecobius fasciatus (assembly GCA_023553655.1). NCBI lineage: Eukaryota > Metazoa > Chordata > Mammalia > Dasyuromorphia > Myrmecobiidae > Myrmecobius > Myrmecobius fasciatus. Next base: position 37,703 of record JAJPUD010000400.1, on the reverse strand, counting down.
ATTCCCCATCATTTGAACGTAAATGCTCTTTAAAATGAATTATTATGTGGTAGTTTTGCCAGCACACTAAAAAATGAAAGATGGCTCATTAGCAAAAATTGCTTATTTTGAGATTTATTGAAATGTACTTATTTACTTATATAACCAGATTAAAAATTTATTGTGCATTTTTCTTCCAGGTACGGGGATGAAAAGTATTTCTTCCTTCAGGTCTGTAAATTGAATCTTATGCCAAACATCTATTCTATACAAGTACCAAGTTCATAGATCAGCTTCTGAGATAAAGCAACACACATCCCCAAATACAGAATAAATCTCACATTTTGTTTTGTTTATAGGGGATGCAGTGATTGGTGGTAAAATAAGATGTTATTTGTTGCTTCTGTTCCAAGCTTTATATTGGTATTGATAAACATTGTGACTATATACAAGGAAGAGATAGGTAAATTAAGTTCACTCCAGGTCATTATGCAAATTTATTATTTACCACCACATAGAGGTGGGGACCTGCTCTCATGATCTTGTCTCTGGGCGTTTGTGAAACATTTTATCTGGGCATTTACCAGATTCCAGGAAGGCATCCACTGCACAGATGGCCATTATCTGCACAGCTGTTTTTCATTGGAAATTAGGATAAGAAGTCACATAGTTCAGGGACATTGGCAAATGGCAAATAAACAAAAGAATAAATCCAAACAATGGCACCTCTAATAGTGAATTTCTAGCTTAACTCAACTCTAGAAATAGTCCCTAGACTCTAAAGCATGATATCTGTATATGCTATAAATAGGTTATCATTAAGTCAGGGCTTTGGTTCATCCCTTCACTAATTGGAGTGTCCTACATCCATTAGATGGATCACCAGGCAAGTGGGAGAGAGAGGGGGAGAGAGAGAGAGATTCAAAAGACTACTACAATCCCAGATAGTTTTACTTTTCAGGTATCTTTGTCAATTTTTTTTTTTCTACATCAATTCTAAATGAATGCTCTGCACATTCCATCTATTTTTCCTAGTTCTTGAACAAGTCAATTCCCTCTTTAACAAGAGAGCTTTAAATACTTGAAGATCTATCTCTTATCTATCGTCTGTCTGTCTGTCTGTCTGTCTGTCTGTCTATCTACCTATCTATCTATCTAAACTTCCTTCCCTTCCCTTTTTCTCTCCTTCCAATTTCTTCAGTCAATTCTCAAATGGCACGATTTGAAATCCTTCTATATTTCTCTGTTTCCTATTTGCCATGAGTCATCAGAAGAGCAAAGAAACCCATACCACTAGTTAGGGGAATAGGATATACTAGCTATCCCAATGTTAGTTGAAGTAATTAAAACTTGGCTGCTAGAAGTTATACCCTCTCTCTGTTATGGTAAGGGAACTGAATTAGTTTGAATTACTTTGGGGTTTCATACAGAATAATATAATTTTATGACTTTAGGAAAGTTCTCTGAAATTGAGAAATATCATGATAATAATTGAAAATGTATGATTTCAATTCAAAAGATCTGACTCAGATCCTGTCTGAGGCTCTAGGCTTTAAAGCCTTAAGAATTATTGGACCTGCTTGTATCTTAAACATGGGGATTGGAGGGAGATCAGTATTGTCAGTATCTTCTAGGAACTAGCCATGAGAACATTTGGAAGCTGTACCTTTCCAAAATAAAGATGTAATTTTGCATAGAGTATTTAGTGGGGACCATAAAGTATAGGAACCATAAGGTAAATTAAAAAACTCAATAATGAATATTTTGTAACTTCATTATTTAGACCTATAAAACCAATTGATACCCATCAAAGAATTAAGGTATAAATTGATACCTATTTAAATTGAGATTTGTCAAGGATGAAAGGAGAAATGCTTTGTTCAGTGCATAAAAATTTTCTTACATAATGAAAAGGTAATCCTTAGTAATCTTAGGACTTTCCTTTTGAGATTATTGCTATATATTTATATATTCTATTTGAACATTGTAGTTTGTGTGTTGTCCCTGCCATTAGACTGTGAACTTCTTGGTAGCAGAGACTACTTTTTGCCTTTGTTTTTTATCCTCACTGCTTAGGATAGGTCCTAGCACATAGTAGGTGTGTAATGTTTATTGACTGACTGACTGAATGTGCTGGAATGATTTACTCATAGCTCTCTTATGCTGACAATTCAGCTTCTGGGAAACAGTCATTCTGCTGGATGCTATCTTCACTTTCTATGTCAGCCTCCCCTAGCACAATCACTCCATATCAATAAGGGCCAGCCATAGTGACATCTCATTCCAAGAACTGACTATTAATTATAGTAGGCTGAACTCCACTCATGTTGATTCCCTAGTAGTTTAGGTTCTATATTGAAATGAAATGAATCCTAGGTCATTCAACAGTTTAAAAAGGATTTATTTAGCTATAGAATAAATAGAAAGGACACCCAATCAACATATAGCACTCAACACTTGATCCCTAATCTTCTCTCTATAAAAATGGTCTGTCTCATCAATAGGACAGATCATGGTGACTTATAAAATCACATATACCAAGTCTAGCTCCTCAATTGTCCTCAGGTGACTAGGAAACCATTTTTTTGACATATCCCGAGGCCACCAGGAAGCTACAATAGCTAGGTGGCTTGTACCTTGTTGGGTCAGTCAAGACTTGGAGACAACTTGGTTGGTTTTTAAGAATGGAACTCACCTAACCTACATGGCACAGTTGTAAGAATCAAATGTGAACATGTTTGTAAAACCCTTTTAACCTTCAGAGCACTTTACAAATATTAATTATTATAGCAAAGTTATAGATAAGTGTTACATATAAAAGTTTTATTAGATATGTGAATGTCAATTATTATAATAAAGGACCTTTTTATCTGCTGTGGAGTAGGAAGTTAAGACCACTTGATAAAATTATAGGCTATAAAAGGAAGTAATAGAGATAACAAGGTGTTAAGGTCTCAAAACAAATATAAAGATGTGTTTATGTTTTATTACATCTTTACATGGTATAAGTTCAATAAAATCTTATGGATTATTGAAGAGTTATTCAATGGCTTAGTGAAGGACTAGGTATGTTCCTAGTGGACTTTAAAAAGCAAGATAATACTCTCTGAGGAGCCAGATGAAGTAGGAGATAGTTTTATAACAACTCAAACTTGGTGGAAAAAGGCATTAACCAAAAGAGATATTTGTATCTTTACTTTGAGATATTTGTATCCTCTAATTTACCATTAAAAGTCAACACATCAGTAGGAGCTCCTAAACTAAAGCTTTAGAAATTTAATCTTCAGTATCTTGAATCTGGGGGAATTGTCCTTTGGGGAGTTCAAGTTGTGTGAATATGGTTTTGTATGTGGGAGCATTCTAGAAGAGATACTATATTTTTATGGAGACATTGAATTCCAGAGAGCTTATTAACTTGACCAAAATCATATAGCCTGGGTCAGAACTAGGAAAAGAAAACACAGATCTGACTTTTAGTCCTGTGATCTTTTGCCTTTCTACTATCTTGAAATCATCTCATATGAATGGGAAAAAAAGAACAATTTTATTATGCTATGGTCTAAGAAGCTCCTATGGGTTTAATTATCATCTTTAAGCAGATGATTCTCAGATCTATTTTTCCAAATTCTAACTTTTCTCCAAATCTCTTGTCTTTCATCATCTACTACTTACTGAATATCTCAAACTAGATGTCTTTTAGATAGATAGCTCAAAGTCACTATGTCCAAAATAGAACTCATTATCTCATTTTCCCAACTTTGCCCTCTTTCAAACTTATCTATTGCCATCAGTGATCCAAGCTCACACTCTAGATGTCATCCCCGACTACTTATTTGTGCTGACTTCATATGGTCAACCAGTGGCCAAATCCTGATACAACATCTCTTGTATATGCCATTCTGCCTTCTTTTGCATAACTGCCATTCTTATACAGGCCCTGATCATATCTCATTTGAACTATTGCAATTGTCTTTTGGCTGGTGGGTCTCTTTGTGCCTTCTCATTCCAGTCTATTATTTGGCTGCTCAAGTGATTTTCCAAAAGTGTAAGTCTGATCATGTCAATCCTTTTCTTGATAAACTCCAGTGGCTCCCTATTACCATCATGGTCAAATATAAAATCCTCTGTTTGACTCTTAAAACTCTTTTTATCTTTCCAGTCTTCTTATACCTTATTTATTCCACTCTAAAAACCTTGTGATCTGTCAATTGCTTTCTTCCTGTTCATCACACACAACACTCCATCTCCTAAATGTGATCTTTCATTGGCTTTTCCCTGTTTGGTATGCTCTCCTTCCTCACTTCTGTCTCCTGATTTCCTTGAAAACTCACTTTAGATCTCACCTTTTATAAATAGCCTTTCCCAGTTCTCTCCAGTATCTTCTCTCTGACATCACTTCTCATATTTTTATGTTTATCGTTATTACATATTGTCTCTCCTATTGAAATGAATTTCTTGGAGGTAGGGACTGTGTATATGCCTTTTGTGTGTGTATATGCGTAGCATAGTACTCGTTAGTACTATGTTCTTAATAGCTTGTTAAATAATGGATTGGCAATGCATTTAGTGAAACAGTATGAGAGAGTACAGTGACTGATGGTCATGTAGTCAGAAAACTTCATGCTTATGAACTGGCAAGCTCACTTAACTTCCCAGAATCTCAGTTAGGTAATTAAATTGTAAAATGGAGTGCATAAACTAAGTCCCATGAGATGTTGTAAGAAAAGCAATTTTAAAAAGTAGTTCAATAAAAGGATATGTAATTTCATGAGTATGGGTATACACTTGACCCAGGCAGATAATAAATATCTCATTTATCTTAATAGATCTATTAGATATTAAGGGCTTACATTGTAAGTCACTTTAGCAGCAAAATGGACAGTAGACTGGAATGGGGACCCACAAGCAAAGAGATTAATCCAGTAAGAAGGCTATTGCAATAATCTAAATATGAGATGATGGTTCTGGGTCAGAGTAGCAGATGGAGAGAAGAGTATTTATTTGGTCTGGGAGGGAATAAGTGATAGAGGATAGGACCATTAGTCTGAGTGGTTAAGATGTTGATAGTAGAGGAAAAAAAGACCAAATTATTAAAGTTCTGAGAGGTTTCACATTGTTGCCAATGAGCTGGCTAACAACATAGATGACATGCTTTTCAGATTTTTAGATGATACAAATTTGACATATTGGACTTCAGTTAGAAGTTCAAAAGATAGGAACAAGCCAGGAAACTGTGTCGGATACAATGAGATGAAATTCAATAGAGATAAATGAAATGGTTTATGTGTAGTTTCAAAAATTCAGCTTCACATTCATACAAATAGTTCATTGAAAAAGATCTGAGGGTTTCAGTGGAAAACAAATTCAATGTAATTCAATAACAATATGATATGGATTCCAACAAAAATCATATGACTTTAAAATAATGAGGAATAATGTTCAGGATGTGGGAGGTACTAGTCATATATCTAATAAGTGTCTAAGGCTGGATTTGAACTCATTTTCCTGACTTCAGGCCCAGTGCTTCCTCCACTGTGCCAACTTGCTGCCTCAGGAGTAACAGGATCAGGTTTCAAGAAAATCAGACCTTTTGTTTGCAAATTCATTTTTTTTTTCTATTCCAGCAAGTTGTCTGTTAATCAGCACTTTCATTATAATTAGTCAGTCAACTAATATTTAGAAAATATTTACTATCTACTAGACACTATACTAAGCTTTGGAGACATGAAGAAAGGAAGAACATAGAGTCCTTGACCTAATGGAACTCACATTCTAATGAAGAAGACAACATGCAAAACATTGGACAGATTTATACCTATATCTATCTATATACATATGTACATACATGCAGTGTAAACTGATGAAAATCTGTTTAAAAATGCTCATATTAATGAGAAACAGTATGGAGTAGTGGGCAGTGTTCTGGATTTAAACTCTGGGCTTATTATCTTGCCTTTGACCTCCATGTATGATCATGGACGTGAGATTTAAGCAATAACTCAGTTTCAATAGTTTCAGTTTCCTCCTAATAAAGATGGAGTTAGGTATAATGACCTCTAAGTTCCATTCCATCTCTAAATCTATGATCCTTTTAGGAAACCAGAATCTCCCACAATTTATCTTCAGTAGACTAGCCCCAGAGTCAGTTTTTCATTCTGTAAAACTCCTGACTCTAAGATGCCTGGGATGAGATTGGTGTTTGTTCTCTACCCTTCCAAAAGGGCCTTTACGGGTTTCCCTTGATAGAAGTTTCCCTGAAGTTTCACCATCCTCCAGGAGAGAGCAAGACCAAAGCTAAGGAAATAGAGGGATCACTAGTTTAGAACAGGGACTGAGGAAAAGGCCTTTATACCTTGTAAAGCATCACAGGCACAGAGGGAGACAGAGGACAATTATTGGAGCTGGTAAGTGACTGGGCATCTAATGTTCCTCTTGCTCCAGAAAGCTGGACCCAGAGAGAAGGAGGTAAGGGGAGGAACTTGGAAGCTCAATAGGAAATACAGGAAATTTAATTTTAAAATTAGAGAAAATTTTCATTTAATGGGATTAAGAACACTGGGTAAGTACTGTTTAAAAAAAATGTAAAATTCTGTATGGAGTGGCTTGCTGGCTGACTGCAGTAAGAATATCTTCTCTACTCTCCCTTGTTATCTAGAATTGCTCTTGTGTGTTCCCCCCTTCACCTTGAAGCATTGAGTTAGTTGTCAGACTTGTTCCATGTTAGCTTGGATTTTCCAGTGAAAAGTACCATGCAGTTGTGCTGATATTTTTTCTTTCTTTCTTTTTTTTTAATCTGATATTTTTTCTAAGTGAAATCATAGTTCATTCTATTGGGGAGGGTGGGGCTTGGTTGGACAGCACTTTTCTTTATCTTTTTAATTTTAGCCTTTACTGAGAAAAATTAATTAATTCTAGTCTTTACTGAGAAAAAAAAAAAGAAAGTACCAGTTTGCAGCCTAAGAAGGAGCCAGATTTACCAGTCTTGGTCAATCTAAATAACTCAGGAAGGTATGTGCAATAAAGACTAATAAGGGAGAAGACAAAAGAATAAAGCTTTCAAAATCTCAGCTTAAATAAATCTCCCTAATATCCAACCATTTTGAAGGTCATAAAATTTCATCAATTTAGCTTAGAAGAGACCTAAAAAATGATCTAGCCCAGCCTTCATTTTACAGGAGGTTATGGAAGCCCTAAATGGGGATTTGTCCAATATCGCAAAGCTCAGCAAAGCCCAGATGTCCACCTGAGCACTTTGCCTCCAAATCCAGGGTTTTTTATTCTGAAGCAAATTATCATCATCATCATCATGAGGATAGGTTAGATTATCAAGTCCTATGCTATCTCTAGCCTCCTTCAAAGTCTTTTAAAAGCTTAATAAAAACAGTGATTTTTATTAAATAAAGATTTAAGTTTGATTAAGTCCCATTTATTTTTTACCCAGCAAAAAACAATTTTGTAATGCATAATTCAGAACTCTTAAACTGTTTTTATCAAACTTTCAGGTTGACATCCTTTTAAGTGAAACCTGCTAGGGAAAAGTTTTGCAAGGAAAATGCCTATTTACACAAGTAAATTCAGGGGCAAAACAACCCTGATCTTCAGGACTCTTATGTTGCTTGGTTCAGTCACTCAGCTGAGAACTACTTTACTGTTCTTAGCTCTCTGAGAAGGGTAAAGAGACTTGTGCTGAACCCCTATTTGTGATGCTGTGGTAATAGGCAGAATATTTCCAATAGGTTTGAGGTCCTAGGAATAAAGCAGCTATGGAAATACAATAAGATCTAATTAATCAAGACCCCATTAATTGGGATTTGTTATATTCTGAAGCAGTTGCACAAAAGTTCACTCTAACCCTAAGGAGAAAAGAGGTTTTCTAAGTAAATGATTGTATAATTATGATCAAAAGAGAAAGGCATTTCCTTCCTCCTCCTAGTCTTAATGATACCTTTTGTGTTTCAGATCATAATCACATATGATATTATCTCCAATCTCCACCCTGCCCTGTTCTATCTCCATCCAATCCATCCCTGGTATAAAGAAAGACAGTTAAAACCAAACAACATAGCCATAATATCCATTGGTCTTTTATTTACAACAGTCAGACTTGGAAGGTCCCCATCCTGTGTACTGAGAAGATAGAAAAGGCTGAGAAGATGTACTGAGAAGATGGAGGGACATATAATCTTTCCTTCCTTAGAACCGGTGTTGTTCTTTGCATTTAACCTAAGTTTAGCAGGAAAGCCAACTTTTCTTTCCTTCTTCTTTTTTTTAAATGTTATATGCATGCTTAAAAAACATATTGCTCTCACTCCCATTAGAATTTTCCCATGAAGTTAAGCAAAATGAATCAACACATGAGCTGTGTCTGATAATGATCATGTATTCCTTGATTCCATACCGTGTTCCACCATCTTTCTGACAGGATTGCATAATTCATCTTTAATAAAATGAAATAGCTCTTGTTTGCTGTATTGATCAGAATTCTGAAGTCACTAAGTGTTTTCCTTTATATTATTATAGTTGTCATATAAATTGCTCTTCTATTTTTGCTTTCTTTGTCCTGCATCACTTTGGAAAGTTCTTCCTAAATTTCTCCAAATTTTTCATATTTGTCATTATGATAACATTCCATTTCATTCATATGCCATATGGTTTTTATAGCCATTTCCAAACTGATGGGCACTTATTTCCAAAAAACCACTCTGAAAAATATCTAAAAGCACCTTTACACAAAATTCATTAATGTGTAAATTAGAAATTAATCTTTCTTACAGAAGGACTAACTGCTTCCCTCTGTAACATTGTTATCTATTAGTCATATACACATACAACTATATATATATCTATATGTATATATACATTTATCTCATAGTTATACATATGTTCAAATATAACTATACATTTTTGCCAAGAAATCTGTAACCATGACTTTTTTGTAACTCTCATTGGCCTTTTCTTGAAATATTCTGAGTTTGTGAGGTAGAAAGAATATATTCAATCATTTTCTGAAAAAAAACTTCATAAAGAATAGAGTTTCCATATAAAAGAAAAAATATTCCCAACATCCAGAAAGAAGTTCAAATCCTAAGAAACCACAGACAGAATCATAACCTTGCAAATTTCTGCTAAAAAGTGGAGGAGATCTTGGAATACAATATTCCAAAAGGCAAATGATACAGACTTACAACCTATAAAGCTGAATATAATCTTAGAGGGGAAAAAAAAGAAAAAAATTATTAATGGAATATAGCATAGGTTTTTTCCCCCCTTTTTTGCTGAGGTAATTGGGGTTAAGTGACTTACCCAGGGTCACACAACTAGGAAATATTAAGTGTCTGATGTCGAATTTGAACTCAGGTTCTCCTGACTTCAGGGTCAGTGCTCTATCCACTGTACCATCTTGTTGCCCCTAGCATAGTTTTCAGACACAAGGCCAACAGGCTGCAATGTCTACAATACTCTATGTGTGGCTTGGACCAGATTAAAATGTAGTTGGGAATTATTTACCAAAATAAATAAAAAGTACAAAAGAAGATAATGTTAATATGGTTTCCTAAGTCAACATGCAGTCTGCAGGCATTAGAATTTAAAACCTCTGGAATAGAGGTTTTTCAAGCATTTCAAATGAAAACTCTAGAACTGAGTAGGAATTTCAAAACATAAACATAAAAGTAAGAAAATCTTAGAAAAGTAAATTTATTTTAAGTAAAAGGAAGGTGCTAAATGATGATATAGGGCTAACATTCTATTTGGGGCAAGGGGAAATATGGTTCCAATGGCATGCTGATAATAATTTGACAATCATCTTTCCAGAAAAAATAATACATGTTCCCCACACTTTAAGTTTAGTTGATATGATTAATATTTTCTCCATGATCTTCTTAAGTCTAGATAATCAATAAAAAAATAACTCAAGTCCTGATTTGTAGCATTTATTTGCTGGATTCAAGTTATAAATGCTCACACAGCCTGAGAAATGGTATTAGCTGATTACAGCCCATTCTTGTACAAATCTCTTCACAGTATTAACTGTTTTTTGGAGAATGTCAAGGGAGTTAAAACAAAACAGAGATTGGGGGGGGCATAGTGATTCTGTTGTGTGGTAGATGAAAGATAAAATGACTGAGGAAAAAAAGATTAAATATTTTGAGTATAGCTATCTATTAAGCAAAGCAATTCAATTGCTCAAAAAACTGGAATCAGACCTTCTTAGCATTGGCACTGGATCCCAAATACAGGGGGAGACAGATTTTTATACAATAAAAAAAATTACTCAAATAAGATCAATTAATTAAAAGAAAGTAATTGATCAGTACACAAAATGAAGTCATCATTTCCAGAAGAAAGATTAGGGATTTTCCATGTTAAAAGGGGGAAAAGCACAGAGTTATAAAGGTGGTAGAGTTTCCCAGCCACACAGGGCTAGGTTTAAACAATGCAACAAAGTTCTGTCACAAGATAAAAATTGCACATAATTGAGTAGAATCAGAACTGACATAGCCCCAAAATTAAGTCGATCAATTCCCCCTACTACTTGATGTTCTAATCCCCTCAATTTCCTCAGCTCTAAGATTTTGAAAAAGGAGAAAGAAAAAGGAAGGAAAAGAATTATTCTAAGATACAAGGGAAGAAGGAATGGGTAGAACTAGATGTTTTTCATGACTACTTTGAGCAAAGAAGGGTACTGAAATGAGAATGGATGAAGGCAAAGGGGAATGGCAGAAGCTGTCTATGCCCCTCTTCAGCCAATCAAAATCCTCTCATTTGTCACATCATTCGCCAACTAGAATTGTTGTTGTAGAATATCCATCAAGCTTCACAGGCTCTCCAATCAATATACTTTCTTTAATATCACAACTCTCCTGAGAGAATGGGCAAGTTGACCTATGGGCTAAACAAACTGATGTACACTGCACATGCACTGGGCCTCCATTACACTAAAATAAAGCACAATTATTATTATATTTTAAGAAATGGCAAAAGACATGATTTCAGAGAGTCATGGGTAATATGATTGGACAGAGTGAACAGAAAAAGAACAATTTTCATAAAGAAAACAACATTGTAAATAAAAACAACTTTGAAAGACAGGAGAGCTGATTGATGCAGTAACCAAACACATCTCTGGAATTCCTGGCAGAGAGATGATGAACGAATACATGGTACAGAAAGAGACATTTTTGGATATGATTACTATATGGATTCATTCTGTTTGTAACAAAGACTGTTCCTTTGGTGTAGGATAGAGGGGAGTTAGTATAACAATGTAAAAAAAGGGTCCATTGAAATAGTATAAAAATGTACAGAATAAAGGAAAATTCAGTAAGAGGAAATTAAAACAGCTTTGAAAATTATATGTAGAATTTATTTTATACTTGAAACAAGAAATATGAAATGAAGACTCCTGGTTTCATAGAGATTTTTTTTGTGTTCTGTTATGTGTACAGCAATGTTCCCTTTGGGTGTTTAAGTTCAGAATAAAAAAAAAATAAAGGAATTCAGTTGCAGGAGAGGAAATTGAAAGAAGGTAGTCTAGCCAGATTTAAAGAGTTGCAATTAGAAATAAGAAAGTTTTCTTTTGGGAGAAAATGGAGGAAACAAAATTCTTCCAGTGTGGATAGAGTTTTGGTATCTGAAAAATACTTACTTCAAGAATTCCATCAGAGTGCCCTATGTTCTCTCCCCCCCCCAACTTTTTTTTTGTCTGCATTTTACTTAGAAAGGAAGTTTTGGTTCCTACCTGACTCACAATAGCAGTAGGAATATAGTGCTATATGAAATATGAAGGCCTGATTATGCTGAGTCACATTTCAACAATAGCAACACAAATCAAAGGTTTCTTTCTTTCTTTCTTTCTTTCTTTCTTTCTTTCTTTCTTTCTTTCTTTCTTTCTTTCTTTCTTTCTCTCTTTCTTTCTCTCTTTTCTTTCTCTCTTTCTCTCTTTTCTTTCTCTCTTTCTCTCTTTCTCTCTTTCTCTCTTTCTCTCTTTCTTTTTCTTTCTTTCTTTCTTCTTTCTTTCTTTCTTTCTTTCTTTCTTTCTTTCTTTCTTTCTTTCTTTCTTTCTTTCTTTCTTTCTTTCTTTCTTTCTTTCTTTCTTTCTTTCTTTCTG
>JAJPUD010000400.1:0-25515 GCA_023553655.1 Myrmecobius fasciatus | reverse complement strand
TTTCTTTCTTTCTTTCTTTCTTTCTTTCTTTCTTTTTCCCCTTCCTTTTTTGCTTCCTTCCTTTCTTTTGCTTTTTCTTTTCCTTCCTTCCTTTCACTTCCTTCCTTCCTTCCTTTCCTTTCCTTTTTCTTTCTGTTTCTTTCTTTCTTTCCCATCCTAGGGAGACAAATTTCCAGAATCAGAGTTGGAGAAGATCTCAGGAGCCATTTAGGGCTGTCTTGAAAGGAAAGTCATAGAATTAGACATCATTCACATAAATTCCAATACCTAATCATTTTATCATCTACTTTTCAAAAGTAAGTGCTTTCCCAGCATCACCTCCAGGCCTGTCCTGCTATGGGAGATTTAGATCCTTTAAATAGATAATTAAATTTGAGAACCTTTCCTTTGCTGGCATTCTTAAAGAAAGGAACCACAGAAGGAGGTTAAAGTGAGGACAGCTGTTGGAGACTTCCTAGATCTGCAGAGAACTATCCAGAATTGGGTATATGAACCAATGTGCCAAAGGCATTCCAGTTCAGTTTGTTGGCAAATATTTATTTGGAGGGGGAAGTATGAGAGAATTTGATTGAGGAATTCCCTAATCAACTTGATGAACTTGCAAGGGCAGGAATTTGTTTAGAATATTTGATAGGCATCTCACTATAAACTGTTAGGGCATGTTATTTGGCACCAGTTAGGAAGACAAAGTCAACTTCTGATTAGGAATCAGTAACCTGCCCAAGAATGATTTGTAGAAGTCTGCTAATTAATCTCCTTTATTCTTTATTTTCCTTGGTTGTTACAAACTCCTTGTATTTGGAATTAAAAGACTTGGGTTCAAATTCTGTCTTTGTTATTTCCTTTGTGACCATGAGGGAAGTCACTTTAATCTTTCTGAGCCTCAATTTCCTCATCTATAAAATCAGAGGACTGAATTAGGGAATGTCTAATTTCCCTCTCAGTCTTAACTTTTGGTGATTCTATGAATACCTGATAGAAGCAAGAGAACAATTATATAAGAAAAATAACACTATATAGAAGAACAACTTTGAAAGACTTAAGGATACTCATCCTATAATCTGAAGAATGCTTATTTAGTGATGCTAAAATCATCAAAAGTTAAAATTAAAAAAAGTTCTTTTTTAAAAAATAGATTTTTGTTGACATCATTTTATTATCACCTAGATGGCCTTTGTATCTTCTTCCCCATCTCCATCAAATAGCCATCACTTATAAGAATTATTTATAATTTTTATTTTTTGTTAAAGCCTTTTTTCAAAACATATGCATATATAATTTTCAACATTTACCCTTGCAAAACCTTGTGTTCCAATTTTTTTGCCCTCTTTTGTCCCCACCCCTTCCCTTAGGGAAGGTAAGTAATCCAATATATGTTAAATATACACAAAAGAATTATTTTTGAAAGAAAGAGGGAAAAAATCAGCATAAATGATTAATACATTGAACAAGTTTTCTATTATATGCAATGTTCTATATCTATGTAACCCTCTTCACCTTCCACCTCTATAAAGGAATACAACCAAAATTGTTTTTTGTAATTTTGCAACATTAATTTTCACTTATTTTGTAGTTGTTCTTTCTACCTACATTACTTTACTCATATGTACTATTTTCCTACTTCTCTCTACTTCACTTTATCAATTCATAAAAGTCTTTTCATGATTCTTTCTATTCATTATATGTCATTTCACAGTAACATTCCATTAATTAATGCACCATAATTCATTTAATCATTTTTCCAATTAATGAATATCCTTCCAGTTCTTTGCTCTAACAACAACAAAAAAGGCTACTCTAAATGTTTTTATGTATGTGGAACTTTTAAAACATTTTCTTTGGTCAGTGATCTCCTTGGGGTATATGGCTAGTAGTGGAATCTCTGGATCAAGGGAATGAACATTTTATTCATTTTATTTGCATAATTCCAAATTGTTTTTCTAGAAGATATATTAATTCACCTTACTATGAACAGTGCATGTGTACCTATCTTTCTATAATTCATTCACCACTGGTTAATTCCATCTTCTGTCCTCTTTGCCAATTTACTGCATATGAGATGAGACTTCAAGTTTTTTTTAATTTTTCTTATTACTAGTGATTTGGAGCTTTATTATTTATTTTTGTTAAGAGTTGAACAGTCTTCTTTTGAAAACCCTTCATATTTTTTTTTTGACATTCTACACTGGAGAATGGCTTTTGGTCTTATATTCTTCTATGTATTTTGGATATCAATCACTTCAAGAAATTTGATACAAAGATTGTGGCTCCCCCCAGCCAGCTTCCCCTTGAAGCACTTCTTGAAGCCTTGTCACCAGCTTGGAAAATGTCCCTCAATGCTTCTCCTCTTTATTTTTGTCAGATCAGATCTTTCTGATAAAAATAAATATCACTTGTCTGAAGTAGTGGGACCTTTGGATCTCCTTTTCTGTCTTAAAGTCCTTTGTTGAAGACTTTTTATTTTTAATAAGTCCAGACTGATTTCTTTCACATTATGACCCTGTGGATTTCTATTATCCAGTGTGACCAGGTTAGGTTTCATTACTTCATTACTCTGAAGGAGTTTCTTTTAACATTTTTTTCTAGCTGAATTTTTTTAGAGCATGATGTCAAAGAAATAAGTTAGTAATATTTCTTTCTCAGTTCATACATCCCTTTTCAGGGTGGGGGTTAGAGTAATAGTGGAAGAATAACCATTTTATGGATTACCAACCATATCTTAAAATATTACCCTAGGTTAAATGGCTGCTGAATTGATGGATGGACCATTGAATCACTAACAAATCTCATTAATTTTTTTTATCATTTTGGTGTGTTTTGTTTTGTTTTGTTTCAATCATATTGTTTATTTATACATATTGATAATTTGTAACAGAGAAAAATGGGTAAAAAAATTGCTTCTGACATCACCCTGTGTGGTAGTCCATATGTATATTTTTATTCCCATTTTACAGATTGAAGCTAGTGGAAGAGATTAAGTACTTGTCTATATTCCCTTTTAGAGGAAGTATCAGTCAATATTTAGACTTAAGAAATCATTCTACAATAAACTATGCTCCTGTTCTGTACCCAAGGAAGAGCAAAGAGCTTGATCAAAGCCACTGAGGGATTTAAAGGATTTTGGCTCTCAGGTGACTAATCTTTCTTAGGTACTATTATATGGTCCTATGATTTTATGGGTATGTGTACTCCTTCTACCAGTACAAATGGCAACCTTTTATTTCTTTCTGATTTTTTATTATCTCATTTATCATTTCCCCATAAAGCTTGCCCAGAGAATCCAAAGTGCTGGATGGTTTCCTTTGGTTCTTTTAATATCTTAGGTTAATCTATATAGTATTCTACAAAAGTCCTATTCTGATTCCTTACTATGGTGGAGGGATAACCTTGGGTTCTTGAAAGCTATGCAAATGGAGCACAAGTTCAGTCAGGTCCTACCAGCCTGGGTTGGTTTTCCATATAGGCTCACTATTGGACTATTTTTGCTAGCTGAGGAATAGCTTAGTTATACTTATAAATGTATAATTTATAAATTATAAAACTCATTATCAGAATGGGCAGCTATATTCACAGTAGATAAAGACATGGGCCTTGAAGTCAGGGTTCAAATGTGATCTTACTCACATACTAGCTGTGTGAGCCTGGACAAATCACTTAACCCCTTTTGCTTCCATTTTCTCATCTCTCAGCTAAGCTGGAAAAGGAAATACCAAACTACTCCAGTATCTTTGCCTAGAAAATTCAAAATGGGATCACAGAGTTAGCTGCAATTAAAATGACCAAACAACAACAACAAACATCACCAGAAAGTTAGTCACCAAATAATGAATTTTTGGCCACTATGAATCATATGAGCAATTACCCATAAAAATTTGAAACTTAAGATTAATAATAATTTTCAAATAGAAGATACAATACTATATATTTTCATATTAATGCAGGAGTTTAGGTTTTCAAATTGCTTTCCACCCAAAAATTTCTAAGGGGATCATCTTCATTTGATAGTGGGTGGGGGAGAGGGTAGGAGGTTCAGGTGATTCAGTGACTTGTCTAGGTAGTAGACATAGAACTGGGGACTCAAGTCTGGGTCTTACTACTCAAGAATAGAACTCATCACTTATACCTTGGTTCTTGCAGGTAAGACTTTTGTGTTGGACATGACAGAAAGTACATATAAATGTGATACGAGGGCATATTCACCAGTTCCATATTTGGCAAACAATAGAAAGCTTAGTGTCAACATGACATTGGACTTCACTCCATAGGTTTGGGTTTGAAATCTAGTTAACATGAATCTGTTTACTTCTTCTTAGGGATCTGGGCTCCACAGTAGGAAAACCCCAAACTAAAAACAACTCTTAATGAAGTGTATGAATTTGAATCTTTAAATGGGAGCAGATTGTTCTTTACCAAAGTTGGAAATGATTCAATCGATTTTTTTTTTTTTTTTAAGAAGAGAGAGGACACAAAACAGCTGAACATATTGAAATACATTTCTCCACTGGGGGTTTCTGTGCTTGTTCAAGCTAAAATTTAGGAACCCAGATATGTCTTAATTGTATAAAGACAAGTTAAAATTCCATGATAATTTCCAAGTCTTTTTTTCTTCCTCTAGGCTACTTGATGTTGGCCACTATAGTTTAACCAGCATTTGTTTTTGTGTTGGCTGAACCTTGTCAGAATTTCAATTGAAGCATAGCTCTGGTAGACTTCCTAGGGATAAGATGGTAGAGGAAAAGATGGAAGAAGAAATACTCAAATAAAAAAGATTACAAAAGAAAAAGCAAGGTATTTCCCTCTTTTTTATTTCCTCTTCTTCTCTGAGAGTAGGGATTTTTCCCTGGTTTTGAGGGAAAACAGTTTGAGTGATTGCTAATCTTATCTTTTGTGGGATTTTTTTGGTTATTGTTTTAAAAATATATTAAATAAATGATAAATGAATAAATAAAATACAAATGAATAAACAATGCAAATCCATTTTATTGTCTTCAGTGATTAAAAAGGTTTTTTTTTTTAACATCATAAACACAATTAGCTAGAAAGACAATATATTTTTAAAAAAATTTGTCCCAGGACAACATGAGGAGGAGTAGCCTGTCACTTGAGTGTATTTAACTGAAATACTAATGAAGAGAAAGACCCAAGCATTATTGTGGTTAATGCATTTCTTCAAAACTTCACAGAGGAAAAAACATGTTTTATATTACTGCTCACCTCCTCGAAGGAAATGATTTTTTTTTAAAGGGACATCTTGTGCGACCAGTTTCATTGTGTGCCACCATGGCTGCTTACATATCTCCCTGAAATCTGAAATGCTTTAAACAAATCCAAATATTTCCACAATGGGAATCATTGACTGTAGGGCAGACTAGCTTCACTCCAATCACAGAATGCGATGAGCTGCGTATTAGAATGCTTTGTTAATTTCCAAAAATAAATAATTTATATGCCTTCTTTTTGACAGATAGGACAAATTAGAATAGTGAATCTGGAAATCATATTTCTTTACTGAAGATTTTAGATAAAAGCACTTCATACTCCTCTTTCCTTGTTTTTGTATTAGAGCTTTGTTCATCTGTATATTTACTCCGTTAAGCTAAAATCATGGCAATGTCCAAGTAAAGGAGATCACTCTATTCTCTCCTTGTAGGAAAACCTTCAGGTAAAATAACTATATTGCTAGTGACAAAGGGGATGATTAAGTTGGTATTGAAACAATTGCCTAGCCTAAAGTGAAGAAGCTCCATTCTCTTGTACTTTCCCTAGGAATTAGGTCTCATGTTTTTCTTAAGTTATCTTTTCCATTTTTCTCCTTTAAGATTCATTCCTTGACTTGTGCTTTCTTTAAAAAAAACTTACATTAAAAACTTTTTTTCATGATTAACTATTTGTACCTAACCTTAGTGAAAGTATTATAAAGTACTAGATACCATATTGTAAGATAATACATACATATCTTCAACTAAATTCATTTTTGATATTTAAGTGCTTATTATTGATAAAACCTTATATTTTCTCCTGAACTCTAATTTTACTTGCTTGTTGGGCATTTTCAACTAGATCTCCCTTTGTGTTACAAAGTCAATATGGCCCAAATGGAAACAACAGATTTCCTTCTCAACCCCTGCTCCTCAAACCTTTCCTATTCAACTTACTTTACATACTTATTTGCCAGACAATTGTATGTGTGTGTGTGTGTGTATGTGTGTTTACAGTGGTTCTTTCTGGTACTATTCCCTATCTATGTTTCAGAGATGGATACAGAAATATTGGAAGTGGGAACAGAGTTCAGCTTGTAGCAATTTGTCACCTATTCTATAATCTTTATTTGAAATAGACTGGCAATATTATCAGTTATTATTCCTAATAATTACCTACAGCTGAAACTATGATAAGGCACATTTGGAGCTGGTATAGATTCTAATTTCCCCGGGCCTTTCTATCTTGGAACCATGAAACTGGCAGGGAAGGTGTCTTAGGCTCATCATTGCAGACAGAATTGTTGGTATTCAAATACACTATCATACTGTGTTAAAACGTAACTCAATCTTCACTCATTATTTCCTGGAATAGGGGTTCTTAATTTTGTGTATGTGTCCTGGACTTCTTTAATAGTCTGGTGAAACCTATGGACCCCTTCTCAGAATAATGTTTTAAATGTATGAAATTAAAAATGGGTTTATAAAGGTAATCAATTATATTGAAATAATGGGTGACAGTTCCCTCATCCTAATTCAAAGCTCCCTGAGATCTATTCATGAACCTTTTGGAAGTCCATGGACCTCAGCTTAAGAATCCATGTCCCAAAGGGTAGATTTTTTTAAGAGAAAGAAATAATTAGGTCTAGTTCTTGTTGGGAAGTTTCTAATATTCTGCTTCACCTTTTAAAATGATTAGGTCAAACCAGCTGGACAATATTAGAAAATGCTCTCGTGTTGTGGTAGTAGACATTATGAGACGGGATGATTGGTAATTTTTGTTCTTCTGCCCCCTTTTCTTGGTTACACTGCTTATAGTTACATGTTTTTAAAAATCCATGCATCGTCATTGTTAGACTTAGCAACCAGAGTTTCTCTTATGCCTGTTGTTAAGTGTTAATTTGCAGGGTATTAAAAGCCAGTAGATTATATAGCAATTTCTAGAAGACTAAGGAATGATTAGACAATGACCAGCCTCTTGTTGGAATCAGACATTTGAAATTGTTGAGAAATGCATTTTTAGAATAGGCCAGAGATGACAAATTCAGTCTGTTATGCCAACTGGCAAGAAGTGATAATAAATTAGTAATGAAAATTTTATAAATAGCATTATTAAATTAACAAATATTGTAGTAAATAATATCAATAGCTGACATTTAGACATCACTTAAAGGCTTGTCAAATGTTTAATACATATTATTTCACATTCAGTTGCTCCTCCAAACCTTTGACGTAGCTAATACAAATATTATTGTCTGCATTTTATAGAGAAGGAAACTGAGGCTCACAATGGTTAAGGGAATGACATGAAGGTGGTCAATGATGGCCTTCTATTCCAATCTTCTTTTCTTCTATTCTTAAAATTCTTCTAACTATAATAGAAAGTGGAAAACAGCACGGTACAATGAATAAAAAGTTGACCTCACAGTCAGGATGAAAGCCAGAAATTTCAATAGATATCAGGCTTCCAGGTAACTAATGATATTATGATGGATTCATATGAATGCCAAAGGAGCGTCAGTCAAAGTTGGACTTCTTTCTATCCTTGGATCCCATGAAATAATATCCTTCTGTATGTCTTCCTTCATGGGATATATATGCTTTGGTCCTACTTATATTTTCTTGGTTGAAAGATCTCAGGTGGAGCAGAATGAGTTCAAACAGAATTCTGGAAGATGTTATGCTATTTCAAAGCTACTTGCAAAGTTGTTTTAAATCACTATCAATGGCATCATGGAAAGAGCTTTGAATTTAGAGAGGACCTCATTTGAAATCTTAGCTCAACCACTTATTACACTATGTTGCTTTGCAGTCACTTATGCTTGCACCTTTCTTGCAAAAATAAGGGCTTGTGTTAAATGACCATGAAGTCCCTTCCAATCTTAAATCTATGGTTCTACAATCCCTAATAGAAGAGATGCTGGGGGGCAGCTAGGTGGCTCAGTGGATAGAGCACCAGCCCTGAAGTCAGGAGAACCTGAGTTCAAATCTGGTCTCAGACACTTAATACTTCCTGGCTGTGTGACCCTGGGCAAGTCACTTAACCCCAATTGCCTCAGCAAAAAAGAAAAAGGAAAAAAAAAAAAAAAGATGGTGGGAGATTTTTTTTTTTTAATCTTTTAGACTGCCAAATACTGAAAGCTAGATGCCACTTTACCATGCAACTTGTGAGCAGTTAAAATACTGAATGACTAATAATGGCTAGAATACTGAGCTGGCAGTTACGTGAGTTGGATGCCAGTCCTAGTCTTCAAGTTACCTTTTGGAGTCTTCCTCCCTTCAGGATCCTGCATCTTTGCTTCTCACTCTGTTGCTTTGTCCTTTGTATTTGCAGATGAGACAACTGACAGTAACTTTTCTCCAAGTACTTGGGTGTGGCTAAAAGACAAAGATGAACATTGTACCTGTCCCCTATCTGCCCTTCAGGGGATTTTTTTTTTTTTTTTTTAAGTAAGATATCTGTGGGAAAGACATAGTCTTAGGAGGTGTTGGTGAGTTCCTTTCAACCCCACCCTATGTAAGCATGTAATAACTTCTACTTCTTCACCATTCACTGGCCCATGAAATCCACTTTTGCCCATGCTGACACTGAGTGTATTTCCAGTTCTTTGTTACTACAGTAGGTGTTGCTATTGACTATTTTGGTGCATGTGAAATTTTTCTTTTTATTAGACATCTTTGCAGTATCCCATCAAGTTGTGGGATCACTGTGCCAACATCTTGATCATTTTATTAGCACAATTCTAAATTGTTTTCTAGAATGGAGTGACTACTTTACAACTCTTCCAATTTTACTATACTTTTCTTTCAATGGTCCCTCTAGCAATCAAGTATTTCCATCTTTCTGTCATCTTTGATAGTTTCTTAGGTATGAGGCAAAACAGAATTGCTTTAATTTGCATTTTTTTTTTTTTGCTTTTTTGCTGAGAGAATTGGGGTTAAGTGACTTGTCCAAGGTCACACAGCTAGTGTCTGAGGCCAGATTTGAACTCAGGTCTTCCTGACTTCAAGGCTGATGCTCTATTCAGTGCACCACCTAGCTGCCCCAATTTGCATTCTTCTTAATAGTGTTTTGGTGCAATATTTTATATAGTTGTTAAGTTTGTAATTCTCTTTTTGAGAATTGTGATTAATATTTTTGGGTCACTTATCTATTCACTGACAGATTTTGTTCAGTTGTTTCAGTTATGGTTGACTGTGATCTTACTGGGGTTTTATTTGTTTTTGGCAAAGATTCTGGAGGAGTTTGCCATTTTCTTTTCTGGCTCATTTTACAAAGAAGGAAACTGAAACAAACAGGGTTGAGTGACTTGTCCAGGGTCACACAGCTAGGAAGTATCTGAGGGGAGTTGAACTCAGCTTTTCCTGACTCCAGGTCCAGTGCTCTATTCACTGTGTCATCTAGCTATTCCCTTTGGCTGATACTGAATTTGAAACTTTAACCATTCTACTAACTTACTAAATTTTTCATCATTTGTGATGTCACTGAATGGAAGCATTCTATTTCCTTCCTCCTCAGGTATTTTATAAGATGTTCCCCCTGTCCAAAATGCTCTTCCTCCTCATTTTCACCTTTTAGTAATCCTGTGTCCTCTTCAAAGCTTGATTAAAATATCTTTCCTTTAAATAGTATTTCCCTGATTCCTCTCAAATATTCCTGCTCTTTCTCTTCTCCAAAATTATTTTATATTAACCTTGCATATATAATTTATTCATTTATCTATGCACATGCTTTTCCTTTTACTAGAAAGTGTCTTTAGAATAGAGAAAGAAGGAATAAACATTTATTAAAAGGTTACCTCACCTCAGGCATTGTGCTTATACTTTACAAATATTATCTTATTTGATTCCTCAAACAAGTTTGGGAGGTAGATACTATTATTTCTTCCTATTTCACAGTTGATGAAATGGAGGCAGATAGAAGCTAAGTGACTTGCTCAGCATCATACAGCCAGTAAGTGACTAAGGTCACATCTGAACTCTAGTCTTTGCGACTGTAGACCTAGCACTCTATCTATTATACTACCTAGTTGCCAAGGACTCTTTTTTCTTTTTACTAAGTCAATTGGAGTTAAGTGACTTGCCCAGAGTCACACAGCTAGGAAGTGTTAAGTGTTTAAAGACTGTATTTATATCCTTTTATAGTTACCTAGGGTGCTTAAAACCTCTCTGAAGACAAGGGATATCTGCTTTTCTCCTTCCTCCCTCCCTTTTCTCCCTTCCTTCCTTCCTTCCTTCCTTCCTTCCTTCCTTCCTTCCTTCCTTCCTTCCTTCCTTCCTTCCTTCCTTCCTTCCTTCCTTCCTTCTTTCCTTCCTTCCTTCTTTCCTTCCTTCCTTCCTTCCTTCCTTCCTTCCTTCCTTCTTTTCTTCCTTCCTTCCTTCTTTTCCTCTTTCCTTCTTTTCCTCCTTCCCTTCCTCCTTTCATCCTTCTTTCTCTCCCTTCCCTCTTTCCTTCCCTCTTTCCTTCCCTCCTTCTTTCCTTCCTTCCTTCCTTCTTTCCTTCTTTCCTTCCTTCCTTCCTTCCATCTTTCCCTCCTTCCTTCTTTCCCTCCTTCCCTCCCTTCTTTCATTCCCTCTCTCCTTCCTTCCTTCCTTCCTTCCTTCCTTCCTTCCTTCCTTCCTTCCTTCCTTCTTTGGTTTCCTCCTTCCTTCCTGTCTCCACTCTTTCTTTTCAATCTTTCAAACATATAGCTTGTTGCATTGCCTGGGAACTGAAGCTGGATGTTCTTTCCATCATCTGTCTGGCATGTAAATATAGTGCCCACATCCTCATTGCTCACTAGGATCAAGGGTAGAGACCTGCTTAGTCCATTACTTTGGAGCTCCATCTTCTACTTATTTTGGTGATGAAATAGCGCTGAGCATTTTGGGGGTTATCAGACCCAGGTGGAAACTCGGAGCTTGCCAGATTGAGATGATGAGGGCTTTCTCCTTTGCTTCTGGCTCTCTCCCTTTTGATTTTTATTTAAGACTGTCCCTGGATGGAGCACACACCCACTGATGTCAACGGCAGGTCTAGGAGCCATGGATTTCTTCTAGGACAGACCTGAACAGGAAGCTCTATTGTGTCATGTTCTGAGGGACTCGACTACTTTGGAAACCGAGAAGGCGGGCCAGGAGTCATGGGAAGCATGGAAACTGTCTTGGGTAACCGTTTGTGTATTCATTCTGTTTGCTTGCTTAACAATTCCCTCTTCAGCTGCGCATTCCCCCTAATAAATCTGCCTTTCTCCCTAATAAATCTTGCCCTCATTGTGCTGTGTATGAAGAGTTCTTATAATCCCTGGCTGGCTCAATTACTCCTCAGAGCATTGTATAAGTTCTATTGTGAATTGTTATTGCTTGGAGAGACAGAGTGGAGCTCATTTGCGTTCACGCCCTCTCTGAGCCGGAGCCACCACTAAACTCTCTGCTAATGCATGGCAGGAGATCTCCACACTAAATTGAGGTCACCAAACTAAGGTCAGTTTCACCCTACCACATGGTGATCCATTCTGGAAAGGCTGAAGGAATGCATTAAGAACCCAACGAAGCAGACTCAGAAATGAGATTGCAAGCCAGGTTTCTGGCTGGGAAATATGGCAAGAGACAGGCAGGCTGCTGTAACCAAAAACAGCATGGTTCGACCGGAGTGAAAAGAATCATCCTTTCCATGACGTAGGATGGTAGAAAGAGTAAGAGGCCAGGGAATTTGTATCAGCAAAGGGTATTGTGCAGCTGAGAGACAGCGGGGTGCAGAATGTGCTCTGTATGACACTAATTGTGTGATCTTGTTCTAGTCACTTAATTTCTTTGAGTCGGAGTTTTATTATTTGTAAAATGATCGGAATAAAACCCACTGCAAGCCTAGAAGGCGTTCTTTTTCCTTCAAAGCTCAGTTCAAACTACTTTGTACCCAAATCCTTTCATAATCTCTCCAGCTTCCAAATTCCCTCATGTTTATTTGGTTTATAACACACACGTATAAACACACATACATATAGGTTTGTATTTATCAATACAATGTTATAAATGTTGTATAAATGTTATATATCATATATGTATACAACACATACACATATAAGTATATGTACTTATATATGTATGTCAGTCGATCAAAAAGCTTATTTTAAGTGCCTACTATGTTAGACACTAATAAGATATTAGATACATAGAGAAAAACAACCTGTTGTTTCCAAGAGCTTCCATTTGAACATATTGTCTCTACCATTTTTGAACAGAGCTCTGGGGCTAGAAGACTTGAGTTCAAATTTGACCTCAGACATATATTAACTTTGTGATCCTGAGCAAGTCACTTAATCTTGTTTGCCTCTTTGGAGGCAAAATTTCATTGTCGCCTTTATTTCCTCAGGGCTTAGTTTAGTTCCTAGTACATAGTAGATGCTTAATAAAAGCCTGGTGATTGATTGATTTATAGTGCCCACCTTAGAATTATTATGAGGTTCAAATGAGATAATGTATGGAAAACATTTTGTAAATTCTAAAGTACAATATAAATATGTTGTTAATACCATTAATAAACAGAGAAAACTACCAGTCACATACTGAAGATCATAACATGTTAAAACTAGAAATAGCATCATTGAAGAGGAAGAATTCTCTATTTAAGAAAATTCCCATTTTATTGTTGATGGTATTCAACAGTATAGGTAGCATGCATATAGCATGGAACCTATAATGGGTTCTTTTACATTTTAAAGAATTTACTTGGATTACACATTGGCTAAAGACCACGTATTATCAGCAAATTAACAATTTGTGCCAGGGTAACCCATTTCTTCTTAATTTTATAGCTAGCATTTATAAAGTCCTTCAAGCCCTTCATGGTTTGCAAAACACTTTAACCAGGGTATCTTATTTGATCCTATCAATAAATGAATAAATGTAGCTCAAACACTACTCTTATATTAATCCTTTTCTGATCCTTTAACTAAGGGACCTTATTCTTTCCCCTCTAATCTTGATTAGATACTTTGGAATTATTCATATATATGTATATACATACACATATACATACATACACCTATGCACATACATATGTGTGTATATATAATATGCACCTATACATACCTTCATATATAAACATATATGTTTATATTTATATAAATTTATATAAATATACATATTTATATAAATACATATGTATCTCTATATATGCATATACATATATAACATGTATATGCTTCTAAGAGCATTTATTAAATTAGACTAAATTAGATGAATAAATTAGACATTTAGGGGATATCAAGGAAAATGTTCTTAAGATAGAATAGAAGTGAAAGCACAAATACAATTTATCACATTGCCAAGCTTCAAAATCTTTTCTTCAAATTCCCCAGTGAATCCCCTTCCTCTGAACTAGGTAACTTTTGTTCTCTGTGTGTATGTATGTTATATATATACAATATAAATACACATACGTAATACACACATATATATTCTTTATGGTCTCTATTATATATACATACATATATAGTCTGTAGTCATCTACATATAATAGTATATATAATTATATATATTATCCTACACATAGACTAATATTGAATATTGGCTAGTATATTTAGTCTCTATAGTAGTATCTATATTTAATAATTTTTTTGTGTGTACATGTATATGTGTATTTGACTACACACACATTCCCACCCCCTGACACTTATCTCTTTCAATTTTAAAATTTAATCTCCTTAAGAGTAAAGATAGTTTATTTGTTATTTGTTCCCAGTGCCTGGTGTACTATAGGCACTTAATAAAGGCTCCTAGGAGGATAAAATTGTTGATGCAAGCACAATTTATCATGTTTCCAGACTCCATGAAAAACTATTTTTTTCTTCATATATAATCTTTGCCCTTTCTTCAGAGCCCAGACTAAATCTCATCTCCAATATGAGATCTTTTTGATTTCCTTGGTGATTAACCCCTCCTCTGAAACGAACAATATTTGTTCTCTGTATCATTCATTAGTTTGATGTGTGAGTCTCCTATCAAACATGATAAGAGTCAAAAAATAACCACAAAAGTACATAAATTGTGGATTTGGAATAAAATATTCAAAGATGATGGGACTTTAGAGATCATCACTTCTAAGTATTTACCCTTACGAGTCCCCAAGACTTTCAAGGAGTCTACAAAATCAAAATTTTCATAGAATTATTTTCATATAGTTATGAGACAAAATAAATTATAAGACAAAAATAAGATATTGTTTCTCTATTACAATATTTTTCCTTTTCCCAACTATATATCTGTGTGAAACAACTTTTTTTTTCATATACGTACACCAAAACAACACATCACAATCAATTGAATGTAAAAGCAGGTAAGAGAATACAACTGTCTTCTACTGTGACAGACATTGTAAAACTAGGTAAAACAATACCATTCTTACTAATTCTATTTGGTTTTGGGAAGCAGAATTATTTTTAATAAAATATTTATATGAACATGTAATGATCTGCGTTGAGAATGAAAAGATATGTCAGGTGTAAGTCATGAAGGGCTTTCATAGTCAC
Organism: Myrmecobius fasciatus; assembly: GCA_023553655.1. Classification (NCBI taxonomy): domain Eukaryota; kingdom Metazoa; phylum Chordata; class Mammalia; order Dasyuromorphia; family Myrmecobiidae; genus Myrmecobius; species Myrmecobius fasciatus. The sequence goes on along the minus strand of JAJPUD010000400.1, from coordinate 10,808 downwards.
AGCAGTTCAAATGTGAACTTAGATATTTACTAGCTATAACACCCTGTGCAAGTCACTAAAATCTGATTGCCTTAAAAAAAAAAAGAAAGAAAGAAAGAAAGAAAGAAAAAGAAAGAAAGAAAGAAAGAAGGAAAGAAAGAAAGAAAAAAAGAAAGAAAGAAAAAGAGCCAAGAGAGGAATTTACATTTTTATCCTATGGGTAGTAGGGAGCTGCTGGGATTTATTGAGTAGGTAAGTGACATGGTCACATTTGTATTTATGGGCAATCACTGTGGGAGCAGTATAGGTGAATTAGAATGTGAAGAGACTTGAGATGGATAGACCATTACAATCAACTGCAAAATGGAATAATAATAGCATTTATAGTCCAGATAAGAGGGCATGAAGTCCAGATCCTAGGTGGCTGCATGAATAGAAAGGAGGGGTCCTATGTGGGAGAGGCAATGGAAACAGAAACCCAGACTTGATAACTTATCAGGTATGAGACCTGAATAAGAGTGAGGTATCAAGGATAGAATTGAATTTATAAACTTAGGTAATGGCACCTAACTCCTATGCTGAGAGAATTTGTAATCTTTGAAGAACCTGAGATCGATCACTTAATTGCTTCACATTGCCTTTTCTACATTGCTCATCATTCTAGATCCTGGGAATGCCAGGATAAGAATGAAACAATTTCTGCTCCCAAGGAGCTTACCTTCTAATGGTGGAAACATCACAAATATAGATAAACATATGAAAAATGTATGTACAACAAATACAAGATCAGGGTTTGGGGAAGAAGTATGAGAAACTGGGTTGGATCATATAGGAGGTAGTGTTTGAATTCAACTTTGAAAGAAACTAAGGCTTTTTGAGAGATGAAAATACAGAAGGAAGATACTCTAAGGACAGCTAAGTAGTACAGTGGATAGAATTCTAGATATGAAGTTTGGGAGACCTGGGTTTAAAATCTGATTTAGATATTTACTGTGTCCTGAGAAAATGATTTAACTTCTGTCTGTTTCAGTTTAATCAACTGTAAAATGGGATAACATTTATTGTCCCCCTCCCACTACACCTGGAGTGAGGATTAAATGAGATAATATTTGTAAAGTACTAAGCCCAGTGCTTGACATATATTAGGTACTTAATAAGTACTTCTTCCTCCCTCCCTCCCTCCCTCCCTTCCGGCCTCCCTCCCTCCCTCCCTCCCTCCCTCCCTCCCTCCCTTCCTTCCTTCGTTCCTTCCTTCCTTCCTTCCTTCCTTCCTTCCTTCCTTCCTTCCTTCCTTCCTTCCTTCCTTCCTTCCTTCCTTCTTTCCTGGAATGGAGGTAGTCTCTGCAAATATAGCCACAAAAGATGGAATGTTGGGTATGGAGAAGAGCAAGTAGGCCCATTTTCCTAGACCATAGAGCTAAGAAGGGGAATGATGTTTAATAAATCTAGAAAAGGAGGTTGGAGCTAGTTTATAAAGAGTTTATATGTCAAATAGTGGAGTTTGTATTTGGAATATTTGGGATGGGACTGTGTTTTCACTGTCTTTTGCCTTTTTTTTTTGTTTGTCTTGTTTTCCATGCTGTTTCACAAAAATTTCACAAAATAGTTACTGAGCAGCAGTCCTTATTTGGTGATGGAAATTCTTCAGCAGTGCTTCTGTTTGCCTGTAACATTCCGAACAGCAAATTGCTGTTGTATCCAAGTTTTGCTGTTCATTATGTAACTTCTAATTGCTACTGACAATTGAAACATTATAGAAGAGTCATGGAAAGCAGTGGGGCTTATGCTGGGCAGTACTTGGGCACCACTGAAAATATTTGGCGACCAGACTCGCCACAGGAGAGGAGGCTCCTTGGTGCCAAACGGGGCTAGGACACATGGAAGCAAACAACCATGCATAGATTAATATAAAATCTTCAAGTAATCTTTCTTGGACATTTTATTCTTTTGTTTTAAAAAATATGCTTGTGTGTACACACATGTATGTATATGTGTGTGTGTGAAGGAGAGAGACAGACAGACACACATAGACAGAGACACACACAGAGACATAGAGAGAGACAGACAGATGGAAAAAGAGACAGACAAAAGAGAGAGAGAGAGTAAGAGAAGGAGATAGATGGGGAGCAGAGGCAGAAATTCAGAGAGATGGAAAGACAGAAAGATATAGAGGGATGCAGACATGGAGAGACAAAGAAATTTACAGGCAAATATAGAGACACAAACAGGGACAGAGAGAGAGAGGGAGGGAAAGAGAGAGGTAGAAAAATAAAGGGGAGAGGGAGAAAGAGCAGTCAGAGACAGGCAGAAACACACAGAGAGGCAGAGATGGAGTTACAAAGAGAGATGGAGAAAGAGGTGGGGTGCGGGAGAGAGACAGAGAGAATCTGAGCAATTCTGTAGAAATTATTGTAGATGACTTAGGAAGGGAACGGTATGGACCAAAGACCAGTATTCTCTCACTCAGGAAAAATGATTCCCAGTCTCATAGGGACTGCGGTCTTCCCCTGAGTCTGTCTCATAGTGTCTAGCCTTTTCTAAGGCTTTATACTAATCATCCTTTCTCAGATATAATCTGGATGATAACATACCTTCAGTTCTATTGTCTATAACAATCATGCAAATTGACCTCCTTTCCTCCAATCTTTTTTTTCCCCCTCAATAGTATTTTATTTTTCCAAGTACAGGTAAAGGTAGTTTTCAACATTCATTTTTGTAAGGCTTTGTATTCCAAATTTTTTCTCCCATTCTCTTTTACCTCCCCCTTCTTCATGACAGCAATGTAATATAGGCTAATCATGCATAATCCCTTTAAAATATTTCCATATTTTGTCATGTTGTGCAAGAAAAATCAGACCAAAAGGGGAAAAAAACAGAAGAAAGAAAAAAGCAAACTAACAAACAAAAAAGGTTGAAAATACTAAAAATTGATCCTCATTCGGTCTCCATAGTTTTCTCTCTGAATGCAGATGACATTTTCCATAAGTCTACCGGAATCGTCTTGTATCTCTGCATTACCAAGAAGAGCCTAGTCTATCACAGTTAAATCCTCAAATCCCCAAATAATCTTACTATTACTGTGTACAATGTTTTCCTGGTTCTGCTCATTTCATTCAGAATCAGTTCATATAAGCCTTTCCACATTTTCCACTGCCTTCAGTCTTTCCCTGCTTTTCTATTTCTTTCTTCATTGCCAGAATAATCATCTTAGTGCATAAAATTGATTACATTGGTCTTTTGTTCAAAAATCCTCATTTAGATCCCTATTATGAAATAAATTATGAATGCTAGACTTGGAATCAGGAAGACTTGAGGTAAAAACCTTCTCCAAAACTTATCAGCTACATGATTCTGTACAAGAGTACCTCAGTTTCCTTATCTGTAAAATGGGAATACCAGTACCATTTACTTTTCAGGATGGTTGTGAGAATAAAAATGAGATAAAATATCTGAAGTGATTTGTAAACCTTAGAGTACTATATGATCTTAGCTATCCTTACCCTGACATTTAAAGCCATCTACAATAGGGCTCCAACCTTTTGAGTTTCCTCACATTGTTTCTCTTTTTTTCACTTTATATTTTATCCACTTCATATTATTTATTGTTTCTGCAATCTTTTCCCTTTTAAAAACTCTGTGTGTGTTTGAAATGGAATAGTAAGTTCTTAAGTAAAGACATTGTCATCCTGGGGCAGATTTTCATTCTCCTAAAATCAGGAATAAGAACTTATTCCCTAGAAAGTGTCTAAGGCAGCTTTGGGACTGGATTCTAAAGGGTGAAAGGGTTCTTACATTTGTTTCACCTAGTTAAATCTCTACCCTAGTGCCTTCGGATAGATTATACAAATCTTAGGTGTTGGCTCATGTCAACTCTGGACATTATCATCTTAGGATAGGATAGGATAGGATATCAATCTTAGGATTCATTCACCTGAAATCCAGGAACAACAAATACAGAAGTAACTCCAATGGTTCAGGCTGAGTAAATCATCCTGAGTAAATCAAATTTGCATAGTGTCTGGATGGCTGAGCTTAGAACAGTTGACTTAGTTTGTTTAAAAGGGGTGGAATAAAAAGGTACTCAAGGTAAAAAAAGATACAGGACAAGTATTTTTTACACACAAAAGAAATGGTAATGACATTTATATTGTGCTTTAAGACTTATAAAGGACATTTAGGTGCCTCAATGAATAGAAGTCAGGAAGCCTCACTTGCCTGAGATGCTTACTAGCTGTGTAATCCTGGACAAGTCACTTAATCCTCTTTTTTTTTTTTTTTTTTTTTTCCAGTTTCCTCATTTGTAAAATGAGCTAGCAAAGGAAATGCAAATCACTTCAGTATCTTTGCCAAAAAAATCAGACATAACTGAAATGATTAAAGAAAAAAAATGAAATGACTGGACAACAAAAAAGTTCATAGTGCTTTGGCAATATTAATCTCATTTGATAATAACCTCACAACAACTTTGGGAGGTAGGTGCTATTATCTCCATTTTACAGATAAGGAAACTGAGGCAGACAGATGTTGAGTGGCCAAGGATCACACATCTAACAAGAGTCCGAGGCAGGATTTGAACTCAGCTCTTTATGATTCCAGGTCTAGCACACTATCACCTAGATGCTTAATGAACACAAAGACTCATTGTGAACATTGACAGAACAATTTAAAATAAGATTCAATTTGTGACTACTATTTTACTCTTTTCAGGAGACTGAAAGCAAACGTCATCAGAACACAAGGCAATTTGTAAATCTGCTGATTAGTCATTTTACAATTAATCTTGACTCTGCCTTGCTCTAACACTTCCTGGGTCATGATTTCTGGCCAAATGGGTCAGCCTTGGGAACAGCTACTTGTTGCTGTTGTCTTCTTCAAGAATCCCGAGATACTTGGGCCACTAGTCATCTCTGACCAGCAGAACTTAGGACTTCAGAATCTGCTGAACTTCAACTCTGGACATTGTCATCCTGGGGCAGATTTTCATTCACCTAAAGTCAGGGAAGAACAAACAGAAGAAGTAACTTCCAACATAGCTTCAGGCATTTCTGAGTATACCAGATTTGCAGTGTCCTCTTGGCTGAGCTTAGAACAGTTGATATGGTTTGCCTTCAGAGGGTCAGAGAGCTTGACAGTCAGGGCACTCCCTGCTAAATGTCTACTGAATCATTAACTCTCTTTGTTCAGTGACCAATGAGGAGACTATGTCATCATCCTAAGGCTTTAAGCCCTTTCAACACTGAGTCACCATATGGCCAGGAGCAGGCAGGGAGTAAGTACATCATCTCCAAAGGACACAAGCACTGAGTCACCAAGTCTCTGGAACTCTGGGTGTATGCTCCCATTGATGGCCTTTTATAAGTCAGTTAAGACCCATACTATGATATCATTATACAATTCTCATCCCAACCCCCACCTTTTACACCTGTTTAAATCTTCCCCCTCTTTTAAGACTTGTTTCAAGTGCTACATCTTCCTTCTCTCACCAGCTAAAAGAGACCTTTCTTTTCTTATTTATTTTTAAAAAACTGATTATTAAATTTTTTTCTCAAAAGTACTTATCTTTCCAAATACATATAAAGGTAGTGTTCAACATTCATTTTTATAAGATTTTGTGTTCCAAAATTTTTCCTTCCCTTCCTTCCCTTCCCCTTCCCCAAGACAGCAAGTTATCTGATATGTAGTCCTTTTAAAACTATTTCCATATTTGTCATGGTGTGCAAGAAAAATCAGACTTATGTTTTTATTATCTGACAATCACTGTGATAAGTGCTGGGATACAAATACAAAAAGAAAGAATGTTCCTGCTCTTAAGGGTATTTCCTTCTAATAGGAGAAAATAGCCTGTATAGGGAAATGGTATCTTCACCTATTATTGTTGCCATACTTTACTTGGTATTCAAAAACTTGAGAAATCTATGTATATAATATAGATATATAGTTATAGATGATAACTATACACACACCTACAGTCACACAAATTATATATACATATATATCATATTTCTATCTCTATCTGTATACTATAGCTCTCTGACTAGATTTCAAACTCCTTGAAGGCAGAGTTTTGTTACTTATTTTTGTGTTTCTGACAGTCAATCAGTACCTGTTTATTAAATACTACATGCCAGACATGGTCTATATAAAGATAAAAATGAAACTATTCCTGACTGCAAAGAGCATGTTGTTGTTGAGTTGTTTGTGTCATGTCCAATTCTTTGTGACCACATTTGGGGTTTTCTTGGCAAAAATCCTGGAGTGGTTTGCAATTTTCTTCTCCAGCTCATTTGACAGATGAGAAAATGGAGGCAAACAGGTTTAAATGACTTAGCCAAAGTCACAAAGCTAGTAAGTGTCTAAGGCTGGATTTGAACTGTCAAAGAGAAGTCTTTCTGTTTCAGAACTTGGGCAGCTGAGTCACCTAGCTGCCCAAGGAGCAGGGTTTTTATCAAGAGAAACAATATGTACTGTGTATAAATTTATACAGAATATATACGTGCACAGAATACAAAATAACAAATACAAAAATTGGTACAGAATTACAAAATACAGAATACAAAAAAGAAAAAAGGCTGGACTTAGGATTTCATTAGCTTAGGGAACTCCTAGATGGCACCGTCTGCCACATTGAGTCCTAAGAATTGTAAAGGGCACTGATAGCTTTGGTGACTTGCCTGAAGTCACACAGTGTCATTTGTGTAGAACAGCAAGAAGGTTAACAAATAATACAGATCCCTGCACATAGTAAGGATGCGTTGAATTGAGCTGAACTGGCTATAATGGCCTCCAATATTCGATGCACCTTAGGGAGGCAAATCAATGAATTTGATTACTTTGAGCTTGCCTAGAGGTTTCCCTCCCATTCTCCGTCAGAGTATGTTGGGCCCCCTTTCAGAGGGGACCTTTCCAGAGCTCAGGGAGGGTTGGGAGAAGTACATGCAAGTCCTTTGACTCTTTAAGCACAACTTTCATTCTGTGGATGGAGAAAATGGGATAGAGCAGCTCTGGGACTTGTTGATGGCTGCAAAAACAGTCCATCACTACAAGAATCTGTCACCACCTAAATCCCAGACCTGAGCACACACCTCTCTCTCATTAGACCTCACTTCTTTCCTGTTAAGCATCATAAAGCGTTATTGATTGGAAACATTTGCTTTCTGCTTGTTCTTACTCTTCATCCTATTCACTCTCCCTGTCCTGAGCTCCCTGCTCCACTCTCTAGCCATGGAGTGTTAAATGTACTCCTCTGCTGCTCAAGCTTATACGTGTCAAACCCACTAAGCTAATCAAAGCTTTGGAGGAAAGGGCTCAGCTAGGCCGAAACTGCAGAGTGTTTGCACACAAATTAGAATTTTTGTGTTGCATCTTGAGCCAGTCTTATTGGAAAGCATTTCTCGTACACATAGAGAGTCTTGCTGGAAGAACTATAAACTGCTGACCATGAGGGTTTCCATGTATGCAAATATGAAACTCTGGGAGAGAAAATGAAGCTTGTGATTCAGGAGCAATGCACTGAGGACAACTTTAGACTAAGGTTGCCATGGTATCTAACCCCTGAATAACTAGGTTTCCCTGTCACCTAACATGGGGTCCTTAGGATGCAGGGTTGGCTCAGAGAAGGTTCTCGTGTCTTGTTATACTTTTCCTGGGCAGCCTTCTAGGCAGTAGAGACATAACAGTCAGGATAACCTAAAGAGAATGTCAGCCCACAGTCCCCCCAATTATGTCCCCAAAAGTGGGAGCAACCAGGAGAGTGCTGACTGGAAGCACAGTGGATAAAGTGTTGGACTTGGGGTCTGAATTTGAATGCTGTCTCAGAGACCTAGCTGTGTTAAGCTGGGCAGTCTAATTTTTTCATGTGCAAAATGAAAATAACAATACCTACCACCCAGTTGGACACCCAGGTGGTGCAGTCCATAGAGCATCAGCCCTGGAGGTAGAAGGACCTGTGTTTAAGACTCTTCCTGGCTATTTGGCTCTGGACCAATCACTTAACTCTGTTTGCCTCAGTTTCTCCATTTACAAAGTGAGCTGGAGAAGGAAATGGAAACCCACTCTAGTATCATTGCCAAGAAAACCTCAAATGGGATTACAAAGAGTTGGAAAATGATTAAACAACAATCATAGAAACATAAAATAAGTGGAGAATTGGAATTGTTATTTGGATAATTTGTTAATCACTGTAGATAACTATTCTGGATAAGTTAGCTTTTAGAACTATTTTTCCTCAACTGTAGTTTCCCTCTCATAATTTTTCAGGTAATTGCCCAGCTCTGTCCTTTCTTTTGCTGGCCAGAAGTCCTGAGTCTAATGAAAGATATTTTAACTGTTCTGTAGAATGATCATAAAACAGACAACAATGGAGTACTATCATTTAGCATTAGAAACCATTTAAGTGATTTAGAACAGCAGCAACTGCTATGTCTATATCTCAGAGAGCTTCTGAGATATATTCACAGCCCCATGTTTGATTTCCCTCAGAAGGGCATTTCTATTGTAGAGAAAGAATAAAAGACTCATTCCTGACCGTATCCCATGCCTGAAATTCTTTCCCTCCTCATCTCTGCCTCCTGGCTTTCTTAGCTTCCTTTGGGTTCCAGCTAAAATCCAGTTTTCTATGAAAAGCCTTTCCTGACCTCCCTTAATGCTAACATTTTCTCTTTATTAATTATCTCCAATTTAACCTGTCTAGAGCTTGTTTGCAAGCAGTCACTTTTGGTGTTGTTTCCCCATTAGATCCTGAGTTCTCTGAAAGCAGGAATTGTCTTTTACCTTTCTTTGTTTCCCCAGACCTTAGCACAGAGATGGTCCTTCCTAAAAGCTATTGACTTACTGACTGACCTAGATTGATGACATGTAGGTGTAATGTTTCATGGGAATATGTAAAATCCTTGGGACCCTCAGGAGACTTCCATTCTTTTTGGAAATTATAATATGTATACAGATAGGCATGATAAAAACATCTATTTATTTATTTATTTTATTAAAGCTTTTTATTTTCAAAACATATGCATGGATAACTTTAAGCACTGACTCTTGTAAAACTTTGTGTTCCAAATTTCCCCCAATTCTCCCACCCCTCCCCTAAATGATAGGTAATGCAATATATGTTAAACATATGGCATAATAAAAATAAACTATGATTTGTATAAAGGAGAGAGCTGAGTGAAATGGATTAGGAGAACTAGTTTAATTGAATTCAACAATCCTACCATGTGCACTGAGCAAAACTCTACATACACAAAGTGTATGTGTGTTGACCAGTTATATAGAGTTACAGTGACTTTCTTGGACGTGGCTAAAAAATTCTTCCCATGGTAAACTGAAAGAAAGAATTTGGAAGTTAGGAACGACAGATAAAAGTGGCTTTTAAAACTTTATTTGCTTTCCAAATTTAATTATATTGCTGGATTAGCAGCAGGTTGAAAATCAATATTTCCAAGTGTCCTAATCTGGGCAATAAATCTTTGTTGTAGCTCTGATTTTTCAATCCCTTATTTAGATATTTTAGACATTCCTTACCATATTATGCCATTGGCAAACAGACCAGGGTCTATTAATTATTATTCTTCAGAATTCCTCAATGTGGTAGGACTGCCTAATTATTAGCTCTAGAATTGTTCTCTCAATTGATTCATGTGTTCATTCATTCATTCGTTCAGTTACTATTTCCTGAACACTTTTTTTTTTTGCTTTTTTTTTTTTTTTGCTGAGGCAATTGAGGTTAAGTGACTTGCCCAGGGTCACACAGCTAGGGAATGTTAAGTGTCTGAGATCACATTTGAACTCAGGTCCTCCTGACTTCAGGGCTAGTGCTCTATCCACTGCGCCACCTAGCTGCCCCTATTTCCTGAACACTTACCATGTGTAGAAGTGTCTGCTAAGTATTTAGGAGATGACAAAAAGGAAGGTTCAATAAATTAAGTATGCTTGTCAGGATCCAGTTGGAGAAACAGCAGCAACATATAGATAAGTACCCACCTAAATGCACAGTTGATGAAAAGATTAGGGATAGGAATATTTTATGTAAAGGGTACAATCAGGAAAGGCTATAAAATTATAGCTAGATCATAAAGGATAGATAGGATTTGAGCAGTCAAAGGGAATGGGAGATAGAAGGAAACTGGTTTGTGTTTTCTCTATTCTTGTATAGAAAAGTCATAGCCAAAGGAAATGAGTACCTCCTCTGCAACCTATGGACTTAGAGATATACCTAGAGCCCTGAGACATTTGATGACACAAGCCAGTGTGTGTCAGTGATGGGATTTGTACCCAGATTTTCTTGCCTTTGAAAACAGCTCTCTATCCATTTTACTGTGTTGCTCTGGAGTTAGATTGAGTAATGGATATGCCACATTCAGGGGACAATGAGGAGAAAGGTCTGGCTAGAGAGGAGAAAATGGTGGGAGATAAATAAGATTGGACAGGTAGTGAATCAAAATAGGAACATCTTATATGTCAGCTCAAGGAATTTGGAATTTATCTTGCTGACAGTAGGGAACTTCAAGGTTTGTGAATATGAAAATGGCATGATAAAGACAGCCCTTTTACTATAAGAAAATAAGTTTTGGGGTTGGGCTTAGCATAAGTTTAATAGCTAATAAACTAGAAACATCCATTAGGATGTTCTGTAGTTCTGACAAGAGGTGATGGACTAGCATAGCAGCAACAGACATGGAAAGGAAGGAATGAATGCTAGAGACATTTTGAAGGAAAAATCAACAGGCCTGATGAAAAAAGAAGAAAGATTGAGTTTTTGAGTTAAGTGACTGGGAAAATCATGACAGAAATAGGCATGTTGGGAGGGAGAGGATTTTTTTTTTTTTTTTTTT
>JAJPUD010000399.1:698501-723775 GCA_023553655.1 Myrmecobius fasciatus | reverse complement strand
ATATATGGACTTCAACTTTTTCCTATCAATAAAAAATATTTATTGAATCAGGTCATTCATTTATGCATTCATTCAGCATTAATGAGCATCCACTGCAAGCATAATTTAAAGGAAAACAGAAAGTGAAGGTGAGACATAGTATCTGCTTTCAATGAAGGCTACAACTTTAGTGAGTCTATGAGACACAGACAAAAGTAGCCATTGAAACATATTATTCCTTTTGTACATGGGTTGCTAAATGGGGATGAAAACAAATATTTGTATGAGGAATACTGATAAATAAGCTACAAAAGAAACAACCCAGAGAGCAAGAGTGAGCAGCTCTATTCAAAAAGGATAATTCCAGTTTTCATACATGAGAAGTGACTAAGAACGTATGGAAATATAGAAGAAAGAAAGAAGAACCTATTTATAAGGAAATATAATAAGTCCAATGTGGGACAAGCAAAATATGAAGCACTGATGGGACATCCAAGTAGAAATGTTTTATAAGTAAAGGGAGAAATTGATTTGAAAGTCAGTTTCACAGAAGTGATAGAAAGGCAGTGTGGTATCATAGATTAGAACTTAAAGTCATCTAGAGCTGAATTCAATTTTTATTTCTCACTTACTAGCTGTTTTGCCATGCTCAATTAACTTAATGATTCTAAGCCTTTGTTACTTTCTGTAAAATGGTAACAAATGCACTATAGTGTTCAGCTATTATTAGTGCTATTACCTATTTCACAGGTTGTTGGGAAGTTCAACTGAAATATTTTATGTCAAATATTTTTGCGATTTTTAAATAACTATAGCAATGTGTATGCTATCTTCTCAATATGACATTGTTGTTGGACCTTTTTCTTTTCTTTTTTTACTTTCCAACATTTAATTTTTATAAAATGTTTTGCAAATTTTTTTCCCTCTCTCCTTCCCATCCCTCATCCCCAAGAAGGCAAGCAATTTGATATAGGTTATACCTGTGTAATCATATAAACATATTTCCACATTAGTCATATTGTGAAGGAAGAAACAAAACAAAAGGAAAAACAACAAACAAACAAAAGAAAACAAAGGAGTGAAAATAGTATGCTTTGATCCACATTCAGGCTCCATAGTTCTTTCTCTGGATATAGGTAGAATTTTCCATTATGAATCTTTTGGAATGGTCTTGGATCATTGTATTTGCTAAGAAGAGCCAAATCAATTATAGTTGATCACTGTACAATATTGCTGTTACTATGTATAATGTTCTCCTGGTTCTGTTCACTTTATCACCATCAGTTCTGAAATCTATAGTGCTTTATAGCACTACATTACACCATTACATCGGTACATCACAACTTGCTCAAGCATTCCCTAATTAATGAACATTAATTGAATAGCTTCTATTATTGATAAAGGTAACATTTCTAGTATAATATTGAATAATAATGGTGATAATGGCCATCCTTGTTTCACCCCTGATCTTATTGGGAAAGCTTCTAGCTTTTCCTCATTACATATAATGCTTGCTGGTAACGATATCATTTTAAGGAAAGTTCCATTTATTCGTATGCTCTCTAGTGTTTTTAATAGGAATGGGTACTGTATTTTGTCAAAGCTTCTGCATATATTGAGATAATCATATGGTTTCTGTTGATTTGGGGTTAATTATGTTGATATCTTTCCTAATATTGAATCAGTCCTGCATTCCTGGTATAAATCTGACCTTGTCATTTTGTATGATCCTGATAATAAATTCTGTAATTGTTTTGCTAATTTTTTATTTAAAATTTTTTCATCAATATTCACTAGGAGAATTGGTCTGTAATTTTCTTTCTCTGTTTGGGCCCTTGCTGATTTAAATATCAGCATGATATTTTTATTATAAAAGGTATTTGGTTAAACTTCTTCACCTAGTTTTTCCAAATAGTTTATATAGCATTGGAATTAATTGTTCTTTAAATGTTTGGAAACATTATCTTGTAAATTCATCTGGCACTGGAGATGTTTTCTTAAGAAATTCATTATGGCTCATTCAATTTATTTTTCTAAAATGTGGATATTGAAGTATTTTATTTCTTTTTCTATTAATCTGGGTAATTTACATTTTTGTAAATATTCATATATTTCACTTAGATTATCAGATTTATTAATATACATTTGGGAAAATAGCTTAATTATTGCTTTAATCTCTCCATTGGTGGCAAATTCACCCTTTTCATTTTTAATACTTTTAATTTTGTTTTCTTCTTTAGTTTTTTAAATAAAATTAACCAAAGGTTTATCCATTTTATTGGGGTTTTTTGTTTTCATAAAAATCACCTCTTTTATTTATTAGTTCAAATTTTCTTATTTTCAATTTTATTAATCTCTTCTTTGATTTTCAGAATTTCTACTTTGGTATTTAATTTGGGGGAGCAGGTTTGACTTGTCCTTTTCCTAGCTTTTTTAATTGAATGCCCAATTCATTGCTTTGTTCTTTCTCTATTTTATTCATATAAGCCTTTAGATATATAAAATTTCCCCTAAGCATTGCTTTGACTGCATTCCATAAATTTTAGTATGTTGTCTAATTATTGTCACTCTTTTTGATGAAATTATCAGTTGTTTCTATGGTTGTTGTTTGACCCAGTTATTCTTTAGAATTAGATTATTTAGTTTCCAATTAATTTTTAATCTATCTTTCTGTGACCCTTTGTTATACATAATTTTTATTGTTCTTAATCTGAAAAGGATGCATTTAATATTTCTGTCTTTCGGCATTTGATTGTGATTTCTTGTGAATCAAATAGGGATTGTGATTTGTCCCTAAAAATCAAATTAGGGCACTGATTTTTAATGCCCTGATACATGGTCAATTTTTTTGTATAGGTGCCAATTTTTGTATAGTATTATTGAGGAAAAGGTATATTTCTTTCTATTCCTATACAATTTTCTCCCAAGGCCTATAATATTTAATTTTTCAAAAATTCTATTCACTTCCTTAACTTCTTTCTTATTTATTTTGGGATTAGATTTATCTAATTCTGAGAGAAGGAAGTTGAGGTTCTCCACTAGTATAGTTTTGTTGTTTATTTTTTCCTATAACTCTCAACTTTTTCTCTAAAAATTCTCTAAGATTTGGATGCTATACTACTTAGTGCACATGTTTTAATATTAATACTACTTCACTGTCTATGGTACATTTTAGCAAGATATAGTTTCCTTCCTTGACTTTTAAAATTATATCTATTTTTGCTTTTGCTTTGTCTAAAATCATAATTGTTACCCCTGCTTTTTTTTTCAGTTGAAGTATAATCTATTTTGTCCATCCTTTTGTCTTTATTATGTGTCTCTCTGCTTCAAATGTGTTTCTTGTAAACAATGTGTTGTCAGATTCTGATTTTTAATTGACTCTGCTAACCACCTAGATAGCTATATCTGTGCCAGAGTTTCTCCTCCACCAACTCTGTAGTTCTTTGGTTTTCTTAAAATTAAAAAAAAAAGAGGAAATATCAAAAATAATTGGCATTAATGAGTCTCTTCTGAAAATACTAATACTAAAAATGGTGGCAATAGACATATTGCTGGTAAAAGTTCTAATAAAATGATTAAACAAATTGCTAGCCCTGCCCAGAAGAATAATTAAAAATAATAAAAGGAGAAAAAAAGAATAATAAGAAAGGCAGAAAATGGCAGAACCCATCCAAAAAGAATCAAGTAAACAAGATTTAATGTCACCAGCTTTATATTAATAGAAAGCTAATAAAGAACAACAGTGAAAATGGAGGACTAAAGTTACTAAATAAGAATTGGAACAGAATAAAAAATGTAGGAGATTGAAGGAGTCTATTAGCTTCTCTGCACCTTTTAACCAGTAACTCCAGAAAACAGTAAAAACAAAAAGCTTCATCTCCCCTGGTCTCTGATTGTGGATTCCTATTCCAGTCTCTTTTCATTGTTCTAGGTGTTCAGGGCTAAGTGAGCTTCATATTTAAAGTTTAAGAAGTATTGCTCTCCTAAAATCATATGGGCATTCATCTAAGTTTATGTTTTCTAAAGGGGGAAGTAAAAAACAATGCATGTAGTCTGGGGGAGTTTATAGCCAGATCCTCCTGAGCAAAGAGGCCAGACTGGTAAGATAATGGGAGGAGCAGGATATACTAGGAGCAATTCTTGAAAGTCCCTTGGATAATACATTTAGATTTTGAAAGAAATAGGGAGACGATCTGATTCAATCTCTATTCTGGATTCCTCATTTTATATATAGGAAAACCTAGAGTAGGAGGCAGCTAGGTGGCCCAGTGGATTGAGCACCAGGAAGACTTCTCTTCCTGAGTTCAAATGTGACTTCAGATATTTAGTAGTTGTGTGACTCTGGGCAAATCACTGAACTCTATTTGCCTCAGTTTCCTCACCTGTAAAATGAGCTGGAAAAGGAAATTCAAGGATCTTTGCCAAGAAAACCTCAGATGGACTTCCTGCTATCTAGGGGAGGGGTGGGGACTAGGGGGGGAAACATTTGTAACAGAAAGCTTTGTAAGGATCAATGTTAAAGAATTACCCATACATATATTTTGCAAATAAAAAGCTTTAATTAAAAAGAAAAAAGAAAAGAAAACTTCAGATGGGGTCATAGGGTTGGATGTGACTGAAAGTGAGTGAACAATGCCAACATGACCAAAACCTAACAAAGTTGGAACTTGTTCAAGATCACATAGGTGATAAGACAAAAGAATGATTTGAATCCTGATCTTTTTATTTTTATCCCAGTGCTTTTTAAGGAACTTATAAATATTAACTCAATTGTTAATACCTTTCCAAGTTGAGATCCCTTTCCAAGGACCCACATATAAAAATACAACTGAAAGTTCTAAGTCATTTCAGTCTTGAAATTCTTGTTATAAATAAAACAAAGAGATAGACAGAAATTGCTGTTAAATGGAAGGATAGTTTACAGGTTCTCCTTAAAAAGACAAATAAAGAAAATGCCAAAGTTGACTTTATAGGTAACAATAAGGCAATAAGAAATATCATTTAATTTTGATGCTTATTATAATTATTTGCCAAAATAGCATCATGAAAGCAATTACAATTCATGTTATCAATATCTGTTGCAGAAGATGAAGAGAGAGCAAAATTTCATGAATAACTAGGTAAGATTTTCCAAATTAAATCAACATAGTCTTTGATCCTTGGTGACATCAATGCATAGTTGTAAATAGGTAAAGATGATCACATATATACAAATATGTATATGTGTGTATACATATACATGTGTTCTTGTATGGTAACAATATATGTATGTATATATGCACATGTGTATTGTATACATATATTTGTATACATATGTGATATATATATGTGGATATGTAATTTCTTTCTGTGTGTTGTATATATTTATATATATGCACACCCATACAGTTAGAAGGTATTGTTTAGAAGTAGAGATAAAGGTCAAAGTCTTATAAGATTATATAGAAATTTTCTGTTTCTGCCTCATAAATGAGAAAATAATAATCAGAAGATGCTGGACGTAGTAAATACTGAATAACTTTACAAAAATGAAATTGATTAGATTTTAGCATTTTAAGAGACAGGAAAAACTCATTGCTAATGAGGAGTTCATTCCCCAATCAACTGTCTTATTTAGTTAGACCATCAACAAGAAAAGATAAAAAATATTACAATACTAGCAGAAAGAATAAAAAATGAGATAAAATGTCAAGCAGTTAAAATAATGCCTAGTTAACCTATTGAAACAAGTAGTTTAATATTACCCAAAAATGAGAAATGAATGGTGGAAAGGATGTCAACTACAATAATTTCATAAAGAAGTTTAAGGTACACCAGCACAATACTCCACTGCTTATTAGTACCTGACACATAGTGGGAACATGATAAATGTTGATTGAATAATTGATGTAAACTAATGAAAATAATGAAATGTCATATTGAAAAAAATAATAATGAAAATATTTTTAAAGTAGATAATAATAAAGAAATTAAAAAGACTAGATGTCATCTTAATCAACAAACACTTGACTCTCTTAACAGGTAGAAAAAACATGGTGGTAAAAAGTAACAATGACATTATATAAAGTTGTTTATAAAATTTTACAGAGAAGGGAAGTAAAAGACTATGAATCATATTGCTTTAAAACAGAGATAAGCATTAAAACCAAGTTAAAGAAAGTTTGACAAGAGAACTAACAAATCAAACATATATCAAGACTATTTAAGGAGGAAACTGGAAAGAAAACAACAAATAGATGAAAGATGGGAGAGATATGCAGTTTTTCTTTTTTAAAAAACAAATTTTTTTCATCAAGGACAATGGAGCCTCCACATTTCAACTTTAGTATCACAATTTGGATTTGCTTATAGAGAAGACAGCACTAAAAAGGAAAAAAAAATGGGGAAAACAGCTGGCCTATATGAGAAGTCTATGCACAGTTTTGCAATATTGAAGGAATAATTCTCAAAGTATTTTAATAAAGATACCAAAGGTGTAGAAAACAAAAAGCATCCACACTATTACCAAAAACAACAAGTAAAGAAACATCAGTTAATATTGAACTATATGTTCACTTTCCAATCTATGAACAATTTTTAATCAGAATGGTTTATGGAGACACACACTGAAGACATTACTTCCATTGAGCAGAAACAGATCTATCACATAATTAACTAGAAGATGTGAAACACACAAAATCCAAATGTGTTTGACCTTTGTTGACTAATTTTTAAAAACTGAATCAATAAAGCAAAACTTCATGTTAAAGGCTTTCCTCCAAAAAAGTGCCTCCAATGCATTTTTCAAAATTATATGGGATTACTTTAAATCTGTTCAAAACTAACTTTTTGTCATCCCTGTGATTATTGAGACATAGAGGAAGACATTTTTGTCAAAGTGCTCACTCTGTCAGTGGCAAAGATCCAACATAGTCCAAGCTGAAGAGGGATTCCTTATAAATGATGAGCTTGCTGCAAATGAGATTTTTTAAAATTTAATCAGGACCACAAACATTTCAGTTTCCTTAATAAGAAAAAATTTCCCACACCCCACTCCTAAAAAATGCCTGCCATAATACAGGAAAAAAACAAATAAAGAAAACTTTTTTTTCTAAACTATTATATACAATTGAATTGACAACTTGTAACACTTGTTTATATAGCTCTAGGAAAAATGGACAATGAGTTGAACCTAGAATTTAACAGGAAGAGGATAGTAAATTAGATTGTCTTTGGGAAATTTCAAAAAAAAATTTTAATGACTCCAAACCTCTCTGAAAGAGATTCATTTTTCTAATATCAGTGTTTATCAGGTGATGTTGTGTAGTTATGAAGCATGTAACACTAGCTTCTGAAAGACTAAAGTTGAGAATTACCCAAAAGGCAATGGAGAGATACATGGCAGGTGCAAGCCGACCTACCTGCAACATGTTGCAAATGAAGAAAAATGAAGAAATTGTATAGTAAGAGGAACTATTAGGGAAATGAATAAGCAAAAAAAGGAAAATGGTATTGTTATGTGACTCAGAAGCAGTAGCTACAGAGCATATGAGAAGAGGAATTAGCAGCATAAAGATGGATAAAGGGGTTTACATACCCCTACATATCCTACCAATGCACTTTGAGAAAAGTAGTCACCCTGGCTATTTGGCCTTCAGCCAACTAAACAACAAATTGATTGATGCAATTTTTCAATCAGCTGTCTTCATATCTCATAGATAGGCTGGGTCAGATAACAAAAAAAAAAGAGTCAGTTTAAAATATTTAAGAATCATTTTTTTTCTAAACCCTTACAACTCCAATATGTGTTGTTGAAAAAAAGGAATTTTAAAAGTTAGCAGATTTTCCCAACTTCTGTGGACTATATAGCCTTTCTCAACACATTTTCCTGGCTTCTTCGCCAAAGAAAAGTAATGGGACAAAGATGTTTTCTCTTTTTCCTCCTTTATCTCTATCCATCCAAAGAGACTGGGTGATTTCCTGCCTATTCAGGTGGAGAACAAGCAGTGAGTTCCTCTTATGAGTTATTTAAGGGTTGTGGACAAAGTCTGGGAGCAATGTT
The DNA here is from genome assembly GCA_023553655.1 of Myrmecobius fasciatus. Classification (NCBI taxonomy): domain Eukaryota; kingdom Metazoa; phylum Chordata; class Mammalia; order Dasyuromorphia; family Myrmecobiidae; genus Myrmecobius; species Myrmecobius fasciatus. The sequence goes on along the minus strand of JAJPUD010000399.1, from coordinate 715,755 downwards.
TCTCTGACACATTTTTCTTTTTCTATGTGTAGTAAAAAAAAATAATCACAAACATGCTCTATCTTTATTGTCAGTTTATTGCATTGTTATTTTTAACTATATTAGATATTTATATGAGACTTTAAATTTTACCAAGTGTTTTACAAACGCAATCTCATTTTATCTTTATACTAGTCCTATGAGGTACATGCTATAATTATCATTTACTCCATTTCATAGAGGAAGAGATTGAAGTTCAGATGCTTGGTTTTGCCCAGGGCTATACAACTAGCAAGTGGTGGAGAGGGGATCCAAACCTACAACTTCTTCACCTGTTTTCTAGGGTTGTTACATTCAGCAAACAACTGACATTTCAGTCTCATTAGGGAATAAGCTCACTATGCCACAGGGTAATCGAAATAAGATGGTTTGGGGGTTGGAGGGGGAATGCATCTGTGGGAATACTTTATCCTGGGACAAAGAGGGATTCTGCACTTCATGAGTCTGATGAGTTCCCATCTGGAAAGTTGCTCTCTGGGATCTGGTCACTTAATCTCCCTTCCCTCCATGATATAGATTGATGTGAAAGGGCTCTAGAGAAGTAGAATCCAAACATAGAGTCCAGGAGAATGGGGGCACTGATTTACGAAGAGAAGGTTAAAAAAAGAGGTAAATATCAGTAATAAAATCCTCACAGAAAAAAGGCAGTTTAACTCTACGGGTGCCCTCAAATTTGAAAGAACAGAGTAAAGTGGGTTTTCTCAAGAAATGTTTGACTGTGTGTACCCTTTGACCCGGCAGTGTTTCTATTGGACCTATATCCCAAAGAGATCTTAAAGGAAGGAAAGGGACCCACATGTGCAAGAATGTTTGTGGCAGCCCTTTTTGTAGTGGCTAGAAACTGGAAACTGAGTGGATGCTCATCAATTGGAGAATGGCTGAATAAATTATGGTATATGAATGTTATGGAATATTATTGTTCGGTAAGAAACGACCAGCAGGATGATTTCAGAGAGGCCTGGAGAGACTTGCATGAACTGATGCTGAGTGAAATGAGCAGAACCAGGAGATCATTATACACGGCAACAACAATACTATATGATGATCAATTCTGATGGACATGGCTCTCTGCAACAATGAAATGTCTCAAACCAGTTCCAATTGTTCACTGAAGAAAGCCATATACACCCAGAGAGAGGGATGTGAAACGTGGACCACCACAACATAACATTTTCAAGCTCTCTATTGATGTTTGCTTGCATTGTGTTTCCTTTCTCTGATTTTTTTTTACTTGTAGATACGATTTTTCTTGCACAAAAATGATGTGTGGAAATATGTATACATATATTTGATTTGTCAAGTATTTTAACATAATTAACATGTAGTAGGGGCAGCTAGGTGGCGTAGTGGATAGAGCACCAGCCCTGAAGTCAGGAGGACCTGAGTTCAAATGTGGTCTCAGACACTTAACATTCCCTAGCTGTGTGACCCTGGGAAAGTCACTTAACCTCAATTGCTTCAGCAAAAAGCAAAATAATAATAATAATAATAATAATAATAATAATAATTAACATGTAGTAGACTTCCTGCCATCTAGGGGAGAGGTGGGGACTAGGGGGGGAAATTTTTTAACAGAAAGCTTTGCAAGGGTCAATGTTGAAAAATTACCCGTACATATGTTTTGCAAATAAAAAGCTTTAATAAAAAAAGTTTGAATATAAAATTAATAGTGGTGTGATCCCCACTGAAAAACTGCTTGTCCCTATTTGTGCTTTGCCTGCTTTTTCATGCCTACCCTAAGGTGCCATAGGAAGGAGAGTGCTGGGCTTGAAGTCGGCATACCAGTGTTTGAATCTTACTTCAGATAACTGCCCAACCTTGGCCAAACCCTTGAACTTCTTTCAAACTCAATTTTCTCCTCTGTAAAATGGGAATAATTAAAAGCACCAACTTCGTCAGATTATCATAAGGATTAAATGAGACAATATATGCCAAGCTATTTGCAAATCTTAAAATCCTATATAAATTATTATTAACTATTATTACTTCCATTTCTTAGTGCCATTGTAAAACAAGTTCTTTGTGTGTATCTTTCTGTCCGTTTCTGTCTCTGTCCCTCTCTGTTTCTCTCTTTCTTTCTTTGTCTCTCTGTCTTTCTCTCTCTATCTCTGTGGGTATGTGTGTGTGTTTCTGTTTCTCTCTACATGTTTCTGTCTGTGTGTGTGTTTCTGTCTGTCTGTCTGTCCCTCTCTGTTTCTCTGTCTGTCTCTGTCTCTCTGTGTCTATTTCTCTGTGTGTCTCTGTCTATCTCTGTCTCTCTATCTTGTGTCTCTCTGTCTCTCATATACACATTCATGTACATGTACACACACACATACACACCACATATATATTCTAACTATATAAAGAATTTGGAGCTGGAGAACAATTGTCCATGTCCTCAGGGACAACAATGGAGTGCAGAAAAGGATGGGAGTTTTATTATTAGGATGGGAGGAGGGGGGAGGAATTCTAGCTGAGGTGAAGTCTAGGTGTTCCAGAAAGTCTCAAAGTCTCTGTCCCATTTGGATTTCATTGTCAATGAGGTCTATAATTATGGTTGGGGAGAGCCCAGCTATAAACAGCTTATTTTAATAGGTTTGAGAATGGGGGAAAATATATAAACTGCATTTTAGAAATAAGATAGAAACCCCTAGAGAATGTGTTTACATCGGTGCACTTGCTATTAGCCCTTCAATAAAGAGGGCATGATTTATGGTCAGCTCAGTTTTATCATTGATGGGAATAGAGGTACCTGGAGGGGAGCCCAGTCTTCCCCAAGTCTTGCCACCCAAGGTGCCAGTATCTAGATTTAGCTGCGGGTACAGGCCAGGGTGGAATCTTGTCAGCTCAGGCCACCTGAGTAGACTTGGCTGGTTCAGAAAGAACTCGTGATGAAGCTCTTGCCTGCCCCACCTTCTGAGGTCCCATTCCCTGGGCCAAATTCTCCATAGGAATACACCCAGCTTCCCATCCCAACATTTTTCCTAGAATAGCTAGAACACTATGTTGTATCCTGCAGATACTTCCAAATGGAAAGAGCTTTCAGAAACAGGGTTGAAGGGAGTTGTCTAGGGACTGACATGGATCATGAGATCACAGGGTCACAGCTAGAAGGGACCTCAGAGTTAATTTAGTTTAACCCCTTCATCTTACAGAGGAGAAAACTCAGGTCCAGGGAAGTTAAGTAACTGGTCAGTCAGTCAATAAGCATCATTAAGTATTTGTTGTGTGGCAAGCTCCAGGGTAAGTGCTGGAAATACAAATGCAAGCTGAAAAAGAGACAGTTCTGCCCTATGGGAACTTCCTTTCTAATGAGGAAAGATGACACATAAAAGGAAGCTAAAAGAGCAAGGTGAGAGGGGAACCGTGTTACTTGGCTGTTGCATGGTAGAGACAGAGTGTTCTCTGGACAGCAGTGAGACATGACTGACCTGGAGCCCTCCTGAAATAGAGGTTCTTGAAGGAGCAACTCAGTAGGAAGGAAGGGCCACAGGGGTGGAATTTAAACCCAGATTCTTTTACTCCAGAGACCCATACAAAGGAAGGAGGAGAGAGGGAGAGAAGGGAGAAAGAGACAGACAGACAGACAAAGGAAGAGGGAGAGAGACAGACAGAGAGAGAGAGAGAGGAAGAGGGAGAGAGAGACAGAAGACAGAGACAGAGACAGAGGAAGGGGGAGAGAGAAAGAGGGACAGAGGAAGAGAGACAGAGACAGACAGAGAGGGAAAGAGAGAGAGGGAGAGAGAGAGACAAAGAGAGAGGAAGAGAGAGAAAAAGAGAGAGACAAAGGAAAAGGGAGAGAGAAAAAGACAGATAGAGAGAAAGAGGGAGACAGACAGACAGAAACAGAAAGACAGAGACAGAGTGAGAGGAAGGGGAGAAAAAGGACAGAGGAAGAGAGACGATGTTTATAGCTGGGCTCTCCCCAACCATAATTATAGACCTGAGCAGAAACAGATCTATCACATACAGAGGGGGGGGAAGAGGGAGAGAGAAAAAGACAGATAGAGAGAAAGAGGGAGACAGACAGAAACAGAAAGACAGAGACAGAGCGAGAGGAAGGGGGAGAGAGAGAGAAAGAGGGACAGAGGAAGAGAGCCAAGAGAGACAGACAGAGAGAAAGCGAGAAAGAGACAGAGAGAGAGGAAGAGAGGGAGAGGGAGAGAGACTAAGAGACAGAGAGAGAGAGAGAGGAAGAGGGAGAGAAAGACAGAGAGAGAGAGAGAGAGAGAGAGAGAGAGAGAGAGAGAGAGAGAGAGAGGAAGAGGGAGAGAAAGACAGAGGGGGGGAAGAGGGAAAGAGAAAAAGAGAGAGAGAGGAAGAGGGCGAGAGAAAAAGACAGATAGACAGAGAGAAAGAGGGAGACAGAAACAGAAAGACAGAGACAGAGCGAGAGGAAGGGGGAGAGAGAGAGAAAGAGGGACAGAGGAAGAGAGATGAGAGAGAAAGACAGAGAGAGTGAGAAAAAGAGACAGAGAGAGAGGAAGAGAGGAAGAGGGAGAGAGAGAGAGACAAAGAGACAGAGAGAGAGAGGAAGAGGGAGACAGACAGACAGACAGACAGAAACAGAGACAGAGACAGAGAGAGAGAAAGGGGGGAGAGAAAGAGGGACAGAGGAAGAGAGACAGAGAGAGGAAGAGGGAGAAACAGAAAGAGACAAGAGACAGAGAGAAGATCTGGAACTGGAATGCTGGAATGGGAAGGGGCTTTAAGAAGGGCTAAAGAAGTATTTCCACACTCTGAATCTGGCAAAAAAAAAAAAAAATTAATCCCCCCCCCTTTCCTTCCTTTGACCTGTAGTAAAAAAGCTGTAGGTAGGGCACCTCCCATCTCAATAAAGCTTATTTTGCTTAGCAAAGAACCAGAATGTGTGTTCAGTTCCATGGCAGATAATTCAGTCCAGCAGACAGGGTATTCACAAATAAAAAACCTTTGACTTACTTTTTAAAATTTTTAATATTTGTTTTATTTTTTCCTCAATAATATATAAACAAAAAATGTTTTAACTTTTTTTTTTATTTTTGAGTTCCATATTCTCTCCCCCATCCTTAAGAAGGCAAGCAATTTGATATAGATTGTACATGTGCAGTCATGCAAAACATTTCCATATTAGTCATGTTGCAAAAGAAAACACAGATCAAAAGAAAAAAATAATAAAGTTTAAAAAGCATGCTTCAATCTTCCTTTAGATTCAATTTATCCTTTCTCTAGAGGTGGTTAGCATTTTTCATCATAAGTCCTTCAGAATTGTTTTGACATACTTTTTAATACATGGGAGCAGGACTGCTGCCCTTTATACTGCTTCAACCTCTCAGTAAAATGTTAGTGCTTTTGTTTTAATCTGCCCCAAGTAATCTACATTTCTTTAAATATCACAATACTTACAGTACCATAAATTCTTATTTCCTTTTTTAGGCGAGCAGACTTCTATTTCCTTTCCTATAGCCTTTATAGAATACAGGAATCATTCACATCCTGCTAGCAAGGTCATCCTTTAGATGCTGAAGCACATGGACAAGATCCTCAGGAAGACAAGTATATGTGGGTTTGATGCTGTGCTTTGTATTAGTCAAAATAACAAGTTCATGAAGTTGTAGTCATGTGTAAACCTTGGCATAAAGTGAAGGATTATGCAAAATTCCTCTTTTTTGATCTACCACAATCTCTAATATTTTTCTGTACAATCCCAGGACCTTGCTTTGGTTTGTAACCAGCTCATTTCTAATTGGTTCAGTTCTTTTTCTAAAAGTTCCCACATTTTTATTGGCTCAAAACTCATTTATCAGAGATAGGCTAACGTACCCTTGCCAAGGTATCCTTCATAGGTGACATCATGTTCCAAAGAAGATGAGTCAATATATGGAAATCCTAGAAATGGCATCAATACTCAGCTCTGTCTTTATAGTTAACATATCAATCATTGCAGTTCTAACTAGGGCTATAGAAATTATGCCTTTATAGGCTGTTTCTAAAAGAAAATTGCTGGGTAAAAAATATTTTGCTCATGCAAAAAATTATTTTCTAAACTAGAACAGAGTATTTAAATGAAGAATTAACAGATCCTGTTTATAGCCACTTTTCTACTCATCTGATAGGCAATATGTATATATATATTAATGGATTGACTTCTGCATTTGATCTTCTATCCCTAACATATCTTAGCTACTACAAGCATTATAACATTATGGTATTATGACAAAATAAAAGAGTTAAAGCTGATTGTAGAGTGACAGATGGGACCCTGAACCTGGAGTCAGGAAGACCTAAACTGAAACCCTTTCTCATATACTTACTATCTAAGTAGCCTTTAAATCATTTGACTTTTCTTTGCTTCAGTTTCCTCAGATATAAAATGAGAGGATTGGATTGAATGACCTCTGAAGTCTCTTCCAACTCAAAAATCTATTATGCTACAATTCTGATTTCTTTCTCATTAATTGATGACAAAAAAAAGAAAAAAAAAATGCGTTGTTCCCATAGCTAGCTAAGGATTCAGCCACCACTATTACAAATGAAGTGTGGCTGAGAGAGATTATCAGGAATTAGCTGCTTCTGTCTTCTGAATCAAATCCCAAGCCAGTCATAGGGATAATAATATTCATGCCTGAATAAGACTGATACCTCCATTACTTATTTTGCCACAGGAAAAGTAACTCCCCTCCTCTCCTTCTCCCCAACTCCCTAATGTTGACAAGCTTTCTTCCACGAACATGATTTTTTTATCTTTTTTCAATCCCAGTGTTCTTTTTGAATCTTTGATGTTGTTTTTTCAAGAGCTATATGAGGGTAATTCTGTAAGTACATTTGCCCAGAGTCTACATTGGGGTTCTACCATCAGTTGTTATGTCACATGAGTTCCTGAAAAAGATTGGTGAACTGGATTGCATGGAGAGGATGCTTAAAAGCTTGGAAACAGAAAATTCTATTTATCAATGATTTAACAGTAAAAAAAAAAAATCTACCTCACAAGTGAGCAACAACTTTATCCTTGATAATACCATCTAAGCTGTTCCCTATTTTCTTGGTCTTGTCTTTGTCAAAGGTCATGGCGCTCTGAAATTAGATCTCTATGACCCCCAAAACAGAGTTGTTATATGTGTTGTTTTTAAGTCATTTCAGTCAAGTCTGACTCTTCATGATTCTTCAATTTGGGGTTTTCTTGGCAAAAATATTGGAACACTTTGCCATATCCTTCTCCAGTTCATTTTACAAATAAGGAACTGAACCAGACTGGATCAGTGATTTGCCCAGGGTCACAGGACTAATAAGAGCCACAGGCTGGATTTGAATCAAGGTCCTCTTGGCTCCAGGACTATTTTTACTATATTCCTAGCCGCCCTTAACTTGTGGTAGGAGCAATAACTATTGTTATTCTGATTGAGAGCCATAATAATTTCAGTCAGAAATCTGCTGTGATGATCCCAAATCCTTGATTGGTTCAAAGAACTAAAGCCAAAATAATTTAACTCCCTGGTCACCTAAGTCATAAAGCCACAAACATAACTAATTGTGTTCCTCAGGCTTCTGATAATAATATCTATAAGGATAGTTAAGCCTTATTGAAATTGAAGTTGAGATAGAACCAGATTCTTCCCTTGTGGAAAAGATCTATTATTTAGGCTCTGAAGTTGATTAGGCTCCTGTCTTGTCAACAACCTAAACTATTGAAGACCTAGAACAGAAAGTTGTCACAGAAAAAGATGTGGTATTATCAATAGAAATGCCTTTAATAAAGATGTATTTTATCATTTGTTTTTGTCTCTACACTCAAGGATCAATGGGTCTTTCCATTTGCCCAGCAACTGAAATTTCCTATATGTGTTGTTTTTTCTATTAGAATGTGATGTTTCTGAGAGTAAGGATTGTCTTAGTTTTCTGTTGTATTCCCTGTGGTTAGTGTGGAGTTTTGAACAAAGTAAAAACTTAAATGCCCTTTCATTAGTTTATTTGTTTATTCATTAGTTCATTTGTTCATTTTCTTAATTGATCAGTTTAGTAACTGTCAAAAAAGGAAATAAGTTTCATCTGCCATGACTTGTTCTTAGTAAAGCCAAGATCTTTGTGACCGTGAATTCTTTTTATACTGGTCCACTAACTATCTCTCTAATTAAACATTCTTGAATTTTTTCCAGAATTTAATCAAGCTAGTGGCAGACTTTATTCTGCTCCTTCTTTAAAAAAAAAATATTGGGACATTTAAAGAAGATGAGAATGAGGATGATGCAGAACATTTATATAATACTCTGTGCCCAGCACTGTGCTAAGTGCTTTACATTTATTATATCATTTGATCCTCCCAATCTGTAAGCTAGGTGCTATTATTATCCCCATTTTTACAAATAGAGAAATTAAGGCAAATAGAAGTTGAGTGACTTGTCCAGGGTCACACAGCTAGTGAGTGTCTAAGCCCAAATTTGAATTCAGCTCTTTGCAATTCAAAGCCTAGCACTCTATTAAATGAGCCACTTAGCTGTTATTTGCTTTTCTCCACTTTTATGATTTTCCCATTGTCCAAAACTTTTAAAAGATTACTGGCAGTTGGGGCAGCTAGGTGGCGCAGTGGATAGAGCACCAGCCCTGAAGTCAGGAGGACCTGAGTTCAAATCTGGTCTCAGACGCTTCCTAGCTGTGTGACCCTGGGCAAGTCACTTAACCCCAATTGCCTTAGCAAAAAAAGCAAAAAAAAAAAAGATTACTGGCAGTGTCTCAAAAATCATATAAGCCAATTGTTTTCCCTACATTAGGTTATAGTTCATATGAGTCTAGTGTCTTAAAATCACAAAAAATTAACTGTTGGTCACTTATCACCCTAGCTAAATTAGTATTAACTCCTTTAGTTTTGCCCTTTCTTGTTCTCCTTAGCAGAGAAAACAGGAATAAATTAAAAGCTTAGCAACTTTGACTTCTACATGGATCATCACTTTCCATCTTCCCTCCAATATAGGTATCAATATAGTTAATCCATGCTGTGCTTTTTTGTCCTCCAGAGTTAGCTTTCAATGTCCCAACAGCAACAAGATCAGTATGGTACTGGATAGATAATAGTGTCAATGGAAATTGATTCTGTACATAGAAAGTAGAGACACACAGAAACATGTGTGAATGTGAGAAAGAGAGAGAGGCTGTGTCTCCTCACAGAGGCTTGAATTTCCTTTATCTTTTTTTTTTTTTTTTTTTTTACATGGGACAATGGAACAAAGCACCTCCCACTCTTCAATACATTAAATTTGGCTCCGGTTCCAAATTCATGTTTTTCCACAGCAAACACACATAACAGATCAAACAATACAGAGTTCTCAAATAACCAGTTGGTTCCCTTCCTTGGGCCCCTGTGTCCTCTATTTGGCTTTCTTTCAGACATTTTTACAATTAAATGAAGCCAAATTTAAGTGAAGATAAACGATGAGAAATATACCATGCAGCAACAATGCATAGTCTTTGAAAGATGATTTTTACTGGGTTTTATTTGTCTTGAAATTCAAATATTCACTGTGCTAGCTAGTGCTCTCATTGCTCTGAACTCTTTGCTTTTTGGTTCCCTTTTGCTGTAAGCAAAAAAATAAAAAAGCTTTCTTTACATTTTTTTTTTTTTTTTTGCTGAGGCAATTGAGGTTAAGTGACTTGCCTAGGGTCACACAGCTAGGGAATGTTAAGTGTCTGAGACCAGATTTGAACCCAGGTCCTCCTGACTTCAGGGCTGGTGCTCTATCCACTGTGCCACCTAACTGCCCCTCTTTACATTTTTATAGGATGAGACCAACTTAACACTGTAAATTGCACATAATTAAACTTTGTAATCCAGAAATTGAGACTCATGAGACACAACATGATTCTGAGAGACACTCATGCTACTAATCAAATTCACAACAGGCAAAGCTGTAAAGATGAAGTATTTTGATATTTACTTATGCACATTAATTGACAAATACATACAGTTATCTCTTTCTCCATTGTAGTTTCAACATATCATAGGTCAACATAAATTAAATGGAAATTTTTTTGAGAGTTCTGTGAAAAACTACAAACGACACAGAAAATGTTTAGAAACTCAGAAATGTATAAAATATGTATAATATTGTATAATATAAACATATTTTATCTTTTAATAACATAATAATTCAGACTCCTTCTCTGATATGAAGGGAGGGCCAAAAAATTTTACATAGATTTTCTAGATTGGGAGGGAGTCTTACCTCTGTAACTGTACAGCATTCAAATAGGTAATGCTTCTATTTTGTTCATTTGGGGCCTATTTAGATCTTATTTTTTTGCTTATGTCATGTAGAAAGAATCTTTGATTTCTGAATTAAATCCAGACTCTTTAGCCTGGTATTCAAGATGTTTTAACCATTAATCTCCAATTTACATTCCATCTTTATCTTACATTACTCCTCTTCCAAAGCACTATGACTTAGCCAAAATGTACTGCTCACATAGGCCTTACACTTTTACACTATCCCAGCCCCAAAACTACTCATTCCCTATGCTTGTTAATTCCCTTCTTCAAGCCCTTAATACAAACTTGCTTATCCCCCACTGGTGCCGTTAGCTGTAATCGTTCCCCCTTTGGAACTTTCATACTATTTCATAGTATTTCCATATTTTTTCCTACTTTTTTTTTTAATCTACCATATTCTTTTCACCATTTTACTTACTTATCTCTACTGCTAGATTATAACCCCCTTGACATCAGGGACCATCTCTTTGTATCCTCCATGGTCCCTTGCATAATTTCTACACAAAAGCTAGTAACAGTATTTATACCTGTCAGAGTTTAGATCCTCATTTCCAGGATGATCCTGTCTGCATGACTAGACATTCCTCTGACTGACCAATATTTTTCAACAATTTTTGCTCCTAGCTAATCTTATCTTCTTTCCACAGATTGTGCCAAGGGAAGCAGCTAATATAGTTGAACACATTTATAGAAAACTAAAAAAGATAATAGTTCAAATTCACTTTTTCCTGACCCTATTTCCAGCACCACACTATAACTCTAAAAAACAATCTTCAGCACAACTAGGAACTAATTAGAAAATATTTTCTCTATTGAAGATGGCATGTCCCCTCTTATCCTTCCCTACAGTTAACTGTAGTATATTTGTAGTATCAGAGACAACAAACAGTTGGTAATAAAAAGAAACACTCCACTAAAAACAGTATTAAAGTGAGATCTGAACCCTAATCAATCAATAAATCAAAGACCTATTTTGTACTAGTTAGGTACTATCTTAGGTAGTAACTAGTACTACTACTAAGTACCAGTTAGGTACTATCCTAGGTACTTTTAAGCAGTAAAAATTATAGGTCCTATCTTCTAGGAGTTAATAGTTTAGTCAGGGAAAAGTCTATATTGAGCAATTAAAGAATATTATAAAACAAAGGTAGTATAAATTAGAAGGACAGCAAGAGTTCAAAGATCAAAGTTCAAAGTCCAAAAGGAGGGAAGATATGCTGTTCTACAAATAATCCTGGGAGGGAAGTAGAATTTAGACACAGTTCACCTTTGAATTATTTTTCTTCCTGTGTCAATTATTTAATACTAAAATCAAATAGATTTTTTTTTCAAAGATAGATCTGTTATTGTCTTTGATTATATACAAGTCATTTGCCCTGAACACACCCTTCATTGAACACTTCTAGGCCCCTCCCCTCCAAAAAAGAAAAAAAAAAAAAAAAACTTGAGTAAAACCAACTAACATGGTACCATTGTACATAATACATTCCACATCAATGACCTTAACTTCTCTGAGAGGTAAAAGATATGTTTCCTTATCACTTCTCCTGGACTGGGATTGTTTACTACCATTCATCACAATTTGGCTGGATTTTAGTATTATTATCATTTAAATTGTAATCATCACTTACATTTTTCTCTTGATTCAGTTTTCTTTTTTAAGTCAGCATCACACAAGTCCTCTTTATGTTTCTCTAGATTTCTCATATTCATCGTTTTTTTGTAGCACAACACCCCTCCCCAATCCAGTCATTTTTGTAGAGTCATTTCAAAACAATAATTCTTCTGACCATTTGTATATTTTGTACTGAGTCAAAACTAAAATCAACATGATACAATTCCTAAAATATCAGAGAAAGATGAAGAGGAATTGGTGCTGGCTTGGCCAAATATGTAGATAAATTTGCCTGATTTGCTCCATAACACAATCTTGTGTAAATCATCTTCCCTTTCGGCCATCAGAGTTTTATCAGGGAAATGCTTTTACTGTAATTCATCCAGAACACTTCAGGATCTACCTACACAAGCGTAATTAACTACTGTTAAGGAAAAGCAGATAAAGATTTACAATGAATTACTAGTGGAGATTAGAATGTAAACACAAGAAATGTCAATTAACCTTCTAATCTATAGGTCAGTAGGGGGAGGTCTTTCAGTTGCAAGAAAAATAAAATGCGGATTTACTTGAAGCATGAGGAAACTGATTGGGTCATAGTTATGAATTGTGATAATAGGAGCAAACAAAAAGTTCTGAGCTTCAGTTTGAAAAAAGCACTGAGTCCAGGTGCATAGCCAAAGCTAACTCCAAATGTGAAAGACAAGGGTTCAAGTACAGAGGTTCCAGCTGCAGCCAACCAGGGCAAGCACAAATTATGCATTTCATGATTCTCATTTCCTTCTCTAGGGGAAAAGAAAGGTTGAGATGCATTCATGTAAACAAACAAAGCACTTTCTCAAGCCCATAAAACTAGGTTGGGTGTTTAGTTTGTTTCAGATTTAAGTGAAGGTTTACACTGGTCCTCATTGTACATAACCTGGGGCACATAGCCCACCTCGGCACAATGCCCATGGGAGTCAAGCAAGGACAATCAGGGTATTGTCCTGTAGGTTTTCTGATTCACATATTCTTGGCAGCAACAGACCCATAAGGAATTTTGGAGTAGGTGGGTGTGGGCGGTTGGTTATTTCTATCCACAAATATTAACTCAAAGTCTGAGAGAAATTTTTCTGAGATGTGCTCTAGTCCTTCACCAGCAGCGACCAGGAAACAAAGAATGGCCCAAAGAAGACTTCATGTTTCTCACCATTTCTTTTCCTTCTTCACTAAATCTGCAAATGCTATTCCATAATAGTCAACCCGAGGCAAACTTAAAATTTCAGGCAAATAGATATTTATTTACTATATTGAAGACAAAGCATCTATAAGATGGACAAAAGTGTGTGAGATATTTTTATGGAAATTCAGAAGATTTATTATATTCCAGTATGTTGTGGTAAAATCACTTAAGATACTCTCAAACAGAAGCTTTTCTTAATTTTCACTAGTTTAATCTGATGATCATCAAATAAGAGTATAGAGATTCCCTTCCCAAAATCATGGCTTTGGGGGCCAGAACTTGATCCTTTATTGGTTCCCATGGCCCTTCCACTCAGTCTTATCTATTTTACAGTATTAACTATTCCAGAATATAAACTTTATTGTCCTCTCAGGTCTGATTTAACTGTATCTTAGAAAATTTTACTTCTGCAAACTTAGAGAGACATTAAAATCTCCCAGACCTCTCACATCAGAAGTACCTTCTACCTCTGTGATTTCTCTTCTCTCTCTCCCTCTTCTTCACCTACATTCTTCTTTTTCTGCCTCCAGCTCTAGTACCTTCATGTCTTCATAGTTATCCACACACTTTTTAGCTTCCTTTTATGTGTTGTCTTCTGACAGGGAAAGGATAAGGGAGACATCCTCTCAAGATGGAATTTCAAGAGCATCCCTTGAGTCCTGATTACAATCACCATCTCTTTTTGCAATCTTTTTGCAATTTAGACCTATTTTTCTATATGATACCCTCTGGGGCTGAGCAGAATAACCCTAAACTCTGTTACATGTAACAGTGTTTGAAGAAACTTTGTATTCGAAAAAAACAATCATACCTACACCCAAATCTTCCCTTTTTTTCAAGTTAAATATCCAAAAATACTTTTAATTAACCCTCATAAAGGTAGCTAAGTTGGGCAATAAAGAGTAGCAACTGGAGTCAGGAATACCTGAGTTCTAAGGAGCCTCAAACATATCCTAGTTGCATGATCCTTGACAAGTCACTTAACCTCTCTGCCTCAGTTTCTGCATCTGTTAAATAGAAATCATAACCCCTACTTCCAATGTTTATTGTGAGGATCAAGTAAGATAATAATTATAAAGTACTTAGCACAATGCTTGGCACATAGTTAATGCTATGTAATTATTATGTTATTGTTGCTATTATCATTACCATATGGCTTAATATCAGGGCTCTTCACTATTCTAGTCATCTTCCTCTGATATGCTTCCCCAATGGTTTTCCTGAAATACAGCATCCAGAACTGAACAAAGTACTCCAGAGATGACACAATCTCACACCATATCAGCATTTCATATTCTATTGTTACCTCATCTTCAGTTGAACTATTAAACAAGTCATAAAACTTTTACATAGCTCTAGCCAAAGTTCCTACAGAGGTGAAATATATTTCCAGGGTGAGAAGTTTGGGAGATTTTAATGTCTTTCTTTCAGTTTTGGAGAAGTCAAATTTTCTAGGATACAGTTAAATCAGTCCTGAGGGAAAAATAAAGTTCATATTCTGGATTATCTAATACTATTGTAAAATAGATCAGACTGAAAGTGAGATATGCTGATGCTACAATGTGAAAGACAGAGAAAGGTCGATAAGAACCAATCAAGTCTGTACCCTTATTATTATAATTTTTATAGAAAATCAAATATAAGATGATATTTCTCTGTATTAAATTTCATCTACTATAAAAAGGTTTTTTCTAGTTTATTATCAAGCTTCTTTTGGATGCTGACCCCACCATCTACTATGTCATAAATCCCTATTATATTAAAGTCTTCTGCAAACTTGCTAAGGAACTATACCTGTACTTAATAAAATGCTAATAAAAATTTTGATTAACCAAGAATCAATGGAATGAAACATTATAGACTTCCTATGTTGACATCAAAACATTAGTGGCATCTTAGGATTTAGCCATTCAATTCCTTAGAAATCTTTTGAACTAAAATATTGTCTCAATCACACGTCACAATCTTGCCCACAAGAATAATACAAGCAATATTGTCAAATATTTTGAAGAAATCTAGGTATGAATAAATAACCTACTCTAAATATCCCCCTCTATCATGCTAGCAAGTTTGGAATAATATTAAGAAGGGTAGAAGAAAAAAATAAGTTTAGCATTGATTACTCCTGATAAAGTGACGTTGGCTTCTAGTTATTACTGTTTTCTAAATGCCCACAAATAATCCTTTTATAATAAATTCTATAATTTATCCAGGAACTGGAACCAAACTCACCAGCCTAAAATTTGAAGATCCTATCCTTTCCCCTTTTTCAAAAATGTGCCCAACATTTGCATGCCTCCAATCTTGGGACATCTCTCTTATTCTCTGTGGTTTCTCAAAGATGTCTGATAGCAGTTCAACAGAAACATCTACCATTTCTAAAGCTGGGGTTGGTTGGTTTGTTTGTTTTCCTTTAGTATCTGGGATGGTTCACCTGGAGACTCATTTAGGATAGCTGAATTCATCCTCATTACCTTCTCATTTATCTTGTGTTTCAACGCCTTTTTGACCATTTTTTGTCCTAACCTTCCAAGTTTGAGGATCTAGGAACATTCCTTAATAGACAAAAGACAAACAAAGAGACATTGTGAGTCTGATTTTTTTTTTCATCAATATCTCTTCCACTTGAAATGAAACTTCTCCTTTTTCTTTGATCTTCACACCTATAATATTACTTTAAAAACAAAACTGGGGGTGGGGAGCAGAGCAGGAGGGGTTCTTCAAATTCTTCTCCAGCTTCAATTCATTCTGAGTTTTCTTATATTTTTCTTGTATACATCCTCTACTGCCTGCCTTTGCTTTACTCTTCCAATTATTAAGCTAAGATTCCACCGACTTTTTCCCAGCCAAGTTCAGTTCCCTGAGGAATGATTTAAAAGTCTAGTGACTTTGAGGAGAATAAAGAATTGGGAAGAGCTCCCAGTAAGGGTATTCATCAGAATTTGGGGGAGCAGAGAATAGAGAGGCTCTGTCAGCCAGGGGGCAGTATGAGGATACCAGATCATCCTGATCATGGATGGACAGGCTATAGGAACTCTTGTTCTGCTGGCTTACCTTGAGTTAATTGTTCATGCAGTCACCTCTTTCTGATAGGTTTGTACCAATATGGTTGATTGTTTCCACCTCCCTATCCACCACCAGTGCCTTAAAAAAATAAATTGCTAAGCACTACACATGATACAAGGCTGTACCTGCAGAATGCCATGATTCAGAAACATAAATTTTTTTCTACTAATCTAGAACATATTGTCTTCATACCAGCCCACAATTTAGTATTCTGTTGTTATCAATATCTTCTCTTTGATCTTTCCAATGCAATTTATTTCAAGAATATATAATGCTGAATCAGAATAGAATAATTCAGTAGAAAAGGCCAGGCATAAAAACTGTGAGCATATGTCATAATATCTATGTTTTCATTTTGCTAAAGATTGTAACTAGATTAAAAAAAAAAAAACTTCTAAAATCTTTGCTGTTTTTCCACTAGATATATTGCCCCAAGGGTACTTTCAAGGTTGTCAAACACATTCTACAGGCTTTAGTCAAGTTACAAAAAAGACAAATCAAGACTTTGAAGTGCATTTATTACTCTCTCCACAGGTCCACTTTGCAACTACCATCACAGTCATATGGTTTATTCTAAGGTAACTGAACTCTTCCATGTCCCCTGCTGAGCTTTTGGTCCCTGGAAATAAGTTTGTCCTTCATTGTTGAAAAGAACCATGACATTAGGGAGGGGATACCATGACATGCAAATAAATTGGATTGAAGTGAGAGAGGACAGGGCAAGGTCACCAGCCTCACGTTCTCTATAAGAGCCATGTGAATCCAGTAATAAGATATAGATTCAGACAATTAGAGATGGTCTTGGATGGCAAGGGAGACCTTGGCCTTTTAAAGCTAAGGTCTTTAACTGGTCTCAGTTTGACTAGGGCAACACCTAATCAGTGATTAAGGCTGGGCAAGAAATGAAGCCAAGGATGGCAAGAAAGAAAGTAAAGAAAGAAAGAAAGTAAAGAAAGAAAGAAAGGAAAGAAAGAAAGAAAGAAAGAAAGAAAGAAAGAAAGAAAGAAAGAAAGAAAGAAAGAAAGAAAGGAAGAAAGGAAGAAAGAAAGAAAGGAAGGAAGAAAGAAAGAAAGGAAGAAAGGAAGAAAGAAAG
>JAJPUD010000399.1:650296-698101 GCA_023553655.1 Myrmecobius fasciatus | reverse complement strand
AGAAAGAAAGAAAAAAGAAAGAAAGAAAAAAGAAAGAAAGAAAGAAAGAAAGAAAGAAAGAAAGAAAGAAAGAAAGAAAGAAAGAAAGAAAGAAAGAAAGAAAGAAAGAAAGAAAGAAAGAAAGAAAGAAAGAAAGGAAGGAAGGAAGGAATAAACATCACACTTTTCTTCAAATGCTTCCCATTGTCTACAGAGTAACATAAAAGTTTTAATTTAGAATGCATTTAAAATTTAGAATTTATAATCTGACCCACTCTTTCCTATCCAAATTTATCTTCTCCCCCTAGTAATTCTACTCTCCAAAAATGAATTGCATGCTCTCTTCATTCTCCCCTGAACATTTCATACTAATTCTTCTTTCAAAATCTTTGCTCATGTCATTTCCCCATCAATAAATCAAGTACTTATTAAACTCCTACAATGTTTCAGGCACTGTGCTAGGTACTGAGGATAAAAGTATAAAGAATAAAACTGTATCTGATCCTTCTTTTTCCCCCTTTCCAAATACCAACATGTACCTACTGTACCTCTTTGTCCTTCCTTTTCTTTAAATTTCTAAGCTATTACTGAATCACCCATTTAAACATTTAAGCATTAATGTTTTATATGGTTATCTGATTGTGTCAAATGTACTTGTCTTATAACCCAGCTAGACTATAAGCTCTTAGAGGGAAGGCATTCTGATTAAGGGTCTGGGGTTTTGGGGGGCTTTTTGGTCTTTTTCAAATGCCCAACTCAGCTCTCTAATATTCTAGTGCTTCCATAGCTCTGTGATCCCATCAAAGTGGATCAAATAATGTGATTCACCACCCACTCATGCATATTGTATGACAGATATGTAGTCCATCATAAATCCATGACAGCAAGTCCATTCTGGGTGACTTTCATTCTTCTGACATTGCATTAATATCCATGAATTATATGACCTGTCTTTTTGCTCTATGACTTACCCATCATTTTTTCCATTTTTTTCATATTTTTATGGCATCATTTACCATAATCCTTTCTTTGTCAGCCTGTCTCCTGAATCTTTGAGTTTTTAAAAATCCATTCCAGATACTTTCTCACTCTGAAGGTGCTCCAGACCCTGTGCTGTCTTTTCTGATTGGTGAATTACTGCCTAGAGACTTCATTCAAAAAAATGCTCAGCAGAACCAGGAGATCATTATACATGGCAACAACAAGACTATACAATGATCAATTCTGATGGACATGGCTTTCTTCAACAATGAAATGTTTCGAACCAGTTCTAATTGTTCAGTGATGAAGAAAGCCTTATACACCCAGAGAGAGGCCTGTGGGAATCTGAGTGTGGACCACAACATAGCATTTTCATGCTCTCTATTGATGTTTGCTTACATTTTGTTTTCCTTCTCAGATTTTTTTTCTTCTAAATCCAATTTTTCTTGTACAGCAAGATAACTGTATAAATATGTATACATATATTAGATCTGTTATATATTTTAACATAATTAACATGTATTAGACTTCCTGCCATCTAGGGGAGGAGGTGGGGGGAAGGAGGGAAAAATTTGGAACAGAAGGCTTTACAAGGGTCAGTGTTGAAAAATTACCCATGCATATGTTTTACAAATAAAAAGCTTTAATAAATAAATAAATAAATTTTTTAAAAAGTGCTCAGGCTAGTCATGCTCACTTCCCTCCCCTTCCCTTCTCTGTTTCTGACTCTCCAGACTTATACATCTTACCTGTATGTGGGTAGCTTCCCTCTCCCACCCTGTCCCCCCTCCTTTTGGATCTCTTTTATGTGTTGTCTTCCTCCATTAAAATGAATTAGATTGAAAGGAACTTATATGTGTTATCCGAGTGCTTACTATGTGCCAGTATGTGGCACATAGTAAGTACTTAATAAATGCTATTATTTATTATCCATTTATCAATTATCTATGTCTATCATCTAGCTAGCTAGCTAGCTACCATGCTTCTCCTGCATATTTTCATTTATTTTTTATTCATCTATAATGTGTTACAGTCTGCTCATCCCTATTACATAGTCTTCTAATGCTTTCCAGTCCCTAAGTCCAATTATATTTTTTTTTCTATAGCTTAAAGTCATTCAATATAAGAGGAAGAAAATAGTTATTTAAAAGATGGGATTTTATTTCAAAGAAAAGCTTGTGGTCATTAATAGAATTTTTTCAGTCTGCCAAAGTCACACCAGACTCTTCTCTTCCTCTTCAATTCTGATCTCAGCTCATTGTCCATTTGTAATAGAGATAAATCTATTGATGGGGGTATGCCATGGATTGCATAATCATCTGTATGATTCAATAATATCAAACTCAAACAGAAACGGGGATCACTAATCTGTATATAAATACCCTGTAGCCACATATTGATATAGTTTTAAAATATTATGTAAGTTTTACTGTCTTTTTCTGTTTTATTAAGTATTTCCCAATTATATTTTAATCTGATTCAGTCTCAGTCAGGAATGAGTGACTCACAGGCAGAGATTCTTCATTCACTTTGTTCTTTATCTGTGAATAATTATCCCCAAATATCTTGAGTGATCATGGAAATTCTTTAGGTGGTTCTGCATTGTTTCAGCAGTTAGGGCAAATGGCACATTGACGTTCACAAACAGGAATGTCTGATGAATGTAACCATCTATAGAGAAACCCTTTTCCCTTTGGGCTTTGTGCTCAGTAGCAAAACCAAGTATCTCCTGGTTTTATACCATATATGATATTAATAATCAAAATCATTGAACAAAGATTTTAAGAAAATTTATCAAACTTGAACATATGCATAGGGAATACCTTATTTAGGGAGAGCCTTTAATAAAGGCAAAGTTTTGCTCTGCTGAATTAAATGCTTTTTTTTAAAAAAACATAGTCAACAAATAAGGAAAGTAGGATGTTACATTCTCTATGTCATCTAGACAATGTCAGTCAATAAAAATTTACTAAGCATCTAATATTTACTAGACAATGTGCTGAAGATACCAAGAAAGGTAAAAACAGCCTTTACTCTCAAGAGGCCTCACAATCTACAGGAATAGACAACATACATATAAACAAGATATGTACTGGATAAATTTGAAATAATCAAGAGCTAGAAAGCATTAGAATTAAGGGAGATCATGAAAGGTCTCCTATAGAAGCTGGAAGGAAACCAAGGAAGCCAGGACATGTAAATGAAAAAGGAGAAAGTGCCCAGTGAAAGTACCCAGAGTCTGGAGACATGTTTTATTCAACAGAGAAAGTAAGGAGACCAGTGTCACTAGATCTCAGAGTATGGGAAAGTTGTATTCAGCAGAAGATTGGAAATGTAAGATTGGAACAGGCTATGAAAGGCTTTGAATACCAAACAAGATTTTGTCACTAGTAATATAGTCTGCTATGGAATACTATTTGTGGAAGTCTAGCTGTCCCTCTCCATACATTTCTCAAGAATGTTTTCAGTGAATACATATAATTATTCTCATAATGAGCTTGTATAAATGGAAAATGAAGTGCACAGGTCAATAATTATTGGTATTCTTTTGGTTAGGTATCTTCCATTCTATGACTGTAAATACCTACTGAATGAAGGATGGTATTACAGAATGATTTTTGCTGGAAGCATGCAAGAATGATTGTTCTTCTTTCCCATAGAATTCCCATGAGATTTCACTTTGACTCATAATATAGCTATATATTGATTCTTTGGGCCATCAGAATACCAGCAAAGCAAATACATTGTAATAATGACCAGAATAATCTTCATCTGATCTTTCCCCACTGAATTCTCATACTGTTATTTTGAATTTGAAACACAATACAGAAAGATTCAAATGTCTGCTAAAAGTAGTTGTTGGAAAATGAATTATGCTGGGGAAATATATATATATACACATATATGTGTGTGTACATGTATGAATGTATATATGCAAAGGCATATACATGCATATATATACATGCAAATATATATGTATATATGTTTGTATTATTTATATATACTTGGTGATTGTAGTCCTTTGTTCTCCAAAAGGATCAAAATAATAACACTGTGTTAGAGTCAAGTTACAATATGAACAATTGTCACTGATCAGACCAATAGGAGCTCAAAATGCTTTATCATAATCAGACACAAATAGTCCATGTGAACATTTGGGATGGATTCTCTAAATTTGTATATCTTGTGTTTATTTGAAGCTAATTCAAATCTACTTTCTTCACAGAGTGCAGCATCTACTCTGAAGAGGATATACCGTTTTGGGAAGTCTTGAGCCAGTATCTCCCATGTCATATAATCAATTCCAGAGTTCTTAAAGAGAGACCTTGAGAGTGTCATTGTATGGCTTTTTCTGACAACCATGTGAGTGCTTGCCCTGTGTGAATTCTCCATAAAATAATTTTTTAGGCAAACATACATTTGGCATTTGAACAATGTGGCACACATGCATATGTGGATATACATATACATAGTGAATACAGTATATATCTACAAATAGAGCTAAATCTCAGAAACTGCTAAAATCTCAGCAGTTTAGTGAACATCTGGTATATGAATGAGAATTTTTGGGAAAGGAGGCTATAAATACTAAGCTATGTTAGGTGTTGAGACCATTAAGGCTCTCATAAATTATAACAGGTATAGGGCTGTGATTCCTTTACCCAGAATAGGCGCTCAATCTGTTGATTAATTAGAGTTTGAGGAATGCTTTGAGATATATGCTCCTGGCATATATTTTATCATCATTTGATGGTTTGCTGAAAACTTCCTTTCCAAAAAAAAAAAACAAAAACAAAAACAAAAAAAACCAGAAGTAAAGTCAGTATTATTATTCCCATTTCACAGAATGTAAACTCTCAGTCTTAAGAGAGAGAAAGTAACTTGCTCAAAAACGGTTTGGTTAATGAGTGGTTTAAAAAAAAATTGAAACCAACAATATCTTTGGATTCTTAAGTCCAGTTCATTTCCACTACTGCACATTGTTTTCCCCCAGGTTTATCATTTTAGAATATATCCCCTTTAGTATTCCTTGAAGGAAGCCTAACATTCTGCATCTTAATCTAACATGACACTGCATAATGTTGTCTGGTGCAGAAAAAGATTGTGAGAAATGCCAGAAAAGGGAAATACTCTGATTTGCCAGGAAACTGTGGCATAGTATTACACTGATGTATTTTCTATGTTTCAAAGACAAGTCAATACACTATACCCTGAGTCCCTTGGGTTTGACAAGCAAGATTGGCAAAAGAACATTGTAAAAGGGAGATGCTTAGAAGGGCACCAAGGGCCAATCCATGAAGTACAGAATAATGATTCACTGGAGGTCAGAGGGCTAGGGTTGGAATGAGAATTGGGCATGCAATCACAAAACTACCCATGGGTAAGGCCTGATATGTTTCTCATTCTAAATCTATGAATATTAAATTAAGCCTAATGTAAAAGCTTTTACTCCTCTCCTCTCTAACTTTTTCTCAAGATCCAATATAACTTTTATTCGTGAGACAGAGAAAGAGGCTTGAATTCTATCAAGTTATTTGTACAGAAAATAGTCATTCCCTCACAGTAGATTATAAGATTTGGGGATAGATGATATAGTAGAAAGAGCACCAGATCTAAAAACAGGAAGACTGAATTCAAATCTGGCCTCAGATACTTTCTAACTGGATGATCTTAAGCAAGTGATTTAACCTTATTTGCTTCAATTCCTCCTCCAAAAAATGAGCTAGAGATGGAAATGGTAAACCACTCCAATACTTTTCCCATGGAAACCCCAAAAGGGGTCATGAACAGTCAGACATGGCTGAAATGACTGAACACAAAAAGGATTTCAGAGATATAACTGGTTCATTTTAAAGACCCAAATTAGAATGTCCAACTGCTTCATTTTCAAGATCAGGAAACAATGCTATTAAATTAACCACGCTTCTCTCTTCCTATTACCCTAAAGTCTTCACTAAAGCATCCCCCGAATCATTTTAGTGGTTTATAAGTGGAAGCTTTGTATGAGTCTCTCACATGACACAAAGGGCACTTTGGGGGGACTGTCACATCCTTGACTTACCCCCACACACAGAAAATAGGAGAAATTCACCACATGACACCATCTCCCCCTGGTGACAGCACATAGTTTTCAGACAAAACTTAGGAAGAAAAAACTTGGTTTTAGGTCAAAGAAAATAAGCAGGTTCTTATCACAGCTTCTAGAAAATATGACAATCAATGGAGGAGCCTTATGCTAGGTAAGGCTCTTTCCAAGTGTTTCCTGTTGAGTTAACTCAATATGGAACATATCTTTCACTTTCCCACAAGTCCCAGAAGGTGGCGCCTATCACTCCTGTAGTTCTCTACAGATCCCGGCTAGGGGCTCACTAATTTTACTGTACAGGTAAGCTTCTCCCAGTTGCTCAAGGCAATTTTTCCAGGTAAATCCTCCCTTCATCCCTAGACAATCTCAGTGGAGAAGAGACTAGTTAGAATGCCCCATCCTGAAGTTCTCCAGTCATCCTCATCTATATGTTGCCATTGGACCGAGATGATTCGGAGAAGGAGAAAATGAGGCTGGTGACCTTGCACAGCCCTCTCTCACTTAAATCCAATTCACTTCCGTGTCATGGCATTACCTTCCTGATATCATGGTCCTCTTCAAGGAAAGACAAACAACTATACTCAAATGCCAGGGCTGGACCAGTGCACCTCCCATCTGATACCCTCCCTTTGCACGATAGCCTTACACAAAAAGTCAATAATGTATCGTTTTAGTTCAGACAAAAAAAGTCATCATTTTAATCTGGCATTGATCCTCTCCAGAAAGAGAAAAAAAAAAAAAAAAAACCAGCTTCTGCTATACTACTTTGCTCCTACTGTTGTAACAACCTTTGCCTCAAGTTTTCCCAGGGGACAGCATAACAACCCCCAAACTCCTATTGTTTGTTTTTGGAGAACTACTACCTTTGCCTTGAAGTGGTCTGTTTTTAGGACCTACAGGTGCTACCATATGGATTTTGTATACATGTTGAGCAGCAGACTGGTTAGACAAGTTCCAGACTCCCTGAACTATCTTTTTTTTGAGAGGTAAAGCCAAACCTCTGTTTTATTATGTGTATATGTATGCCATTTAAATGTTCTGGCCAAAAAAAAAAAGAATTCTTCCAACAAAAATTCTTTGAACATCCAAGATAAATTTTTTTTTAAGTTTCCATCATGCACTAGTCTCTTATGACTCCTAATTTGATAATACTTACTCTCCTGCAGTTTGGGGGATGATTTTTAAAAATAGTAATTAACTCACTATAGCATACTATATATAATTATATATGTATGTAAATATGTATAAATGCATTTACATTTATATGCATATTTGTGTGTGGATGTATGTGTGTGTGTGTGTATATATATATATATATATATATATACTTACTAGGTGGTTCAGGGGATAGAATGTTGGGCCTGTTGTCAAGAAGACCTGAGTTCAAATTTAGTCTCAGACATTCATAATTCTGTGAACTTGGACAAGTCATTTAACTTCTGTTTGCCTTAATCCACTGGAAGAGGAATGGTAATCTACTTCAGTATCTTTGCCAAGAAAACCCCATGGACAATATTGATGAAATATGGTCTGTGGGGTTATGTAGAGTTAGAAACAACTGAACAACAACAACATATAATTATATACGTATGTATGCTTTTTTTGTTGTTGTTCAGTCATTTCAGTCTTTAACAGTTCATCATGAACTCATTTCTTGGCAAAGATACTAGAGGGATTTGCCATTTCCTTATTCAGCTCATTTTACAGACAAGGAAACTAAGGCAAATATGGTAAAGTAATTTGGCCAGGGTAAATGTCTAAGATCAGAGTTCAGTTCAAGTTTTCTTGACTTTAGGCTCAGAACTCTATCCACTGAGAGACCTGGTTTCCCTATGTGTGTGTGTTTATGTATAAATACATATATATATATATATACATTCATATATATATATATATGCATACATATGCACACACATACATGTATCTGTAGAGTGCCCTGAAGGAAACTATTCTCATGATTATTTTCAGTCCCATGAGGAATTATTGAAAAGCAAAAGATTTAGTCACTACTCTCAAGGTATTTACAAGCCATGGAGGAAACAGCAATACCACATGTTAAGATTGTAATACTCATAAATAATTTCTGGAGGCTTCTGGATACCCTGTGGTAAGCCACAGGAAAGTTGACTTCAAGCCACTGATCCTAATATTTAGACTTCTGAGTACTCTGGCCCAACTCCCTTAGAATGTTCAACATTTTGATTGATGATTAGAATAAAGACATAGATTGTATACTTATCAAATCTGTAGTTGACACAAAGCTGGAAGGGCTAATACACTCAATGAAAAGAATCAGCAGCCTAGGCCAATAGATCAAATCTAACAATATGACAGATAATGTGAATAAATGTGAAACCCTATATTAAGATTTTTTAAAATATCAGTGTTCTATACAAGATGGGGGAGACTCGACATATAATTAATACAAAGGGAACATAGGTGTTTCAGTTAATTACAAGTATTATAAGAGCTAAATGTACTTGGACCATCCAAAAAGCCAGAGTTTAGTGAAAAACTAAAAAATATGCTCAGGAAGTGGGGATTGCTATTCTGGGATAGAGCAATTAAGGGAGACTGATACTGTAACTGAGGGAAACTGAGACAGTAACTGAGGGAAACTGAGACAGTAACTGAGGGAAACTGAGACAGGTACAACATAGGGAGCTCATGGTAAGGAATTTCTAACAATGTAGCTCAGCATCCCTTTGCAATACTCATTTTTAGAAAGGTGTCTGGGGTATGAGAAGGTCATAGAGCCAGTTCTCATCAGAGACAAGGACTTTAACCCAAGTTCTCTGGCTCCAAGGCTAGGTCTCTATCCTTTACCACAGGGCCTCTCTTGAGATCCTAGATCTAATTAATAGAATCCCTGATCAGACTACTTCTGAAATATTGTTACCAATTCTAGGTGTTATATCTTAGGGTGAACATATAGAGATGAGTTAAAGGAAATAATCATGTCTGGCATAAAGAAAAAAGTTAAGGAGACAAGATGGTGACCTTCTAGTATTTGAAGGATTAGTTTATAATTGTTTTGACCACCAAAGGGGAGGGGAAAGTGAGAAAGGAGGGATGGAGGGAAGTAGGGAGAGAAGGGGGAAGAGAGAGAGAGAGAGAGAAAGACACAGAGAAAGAGAGAGAGAGAGAGAGACAGAGAGACAGAGAGACAGAGACAGAGACAGAGAGACAGAGACAGAGACAGAGACAGAGAGACAGAGACAGAGAGAGAGAGAGAGAGAGAGAGAGAGGAAGAAGGGAGGGAGGGAGACTGTCTAAGATGGACTAAATAACCTCTACAATTATCTTCATGATAGTTGGAGGCTTTTAGCACAACCCCAAAGTGTTCAGGTGGGGGGGAAATGGGCTATTTGGAAAAAGAAAAATTCGTAATTCTAAGAATCCAAAGAGATTGTTCCAAACTTGGAAGAACCAGAACTGATGTGTGAGATGAGATAGCAGGCCTATAACCTGTGTTAAGGTACCTTTAGGTTGCTGGGTTCCCCTCATTAACACTTTACTCCATGATTTACTGTGATTTTTAATAAAATACATAAATGTACTGTGAATTTCAGGAAGCTAAAAAAAAAAAAAAAACCAACCTTGATCTTATGTAATGATTCCCATTTAGTAGTTCACAGATTTGTAATGATGATCCCAAGAGTTTATGCTAAAAATTCTTTATTGGCAACTTAAGCGAATAATTACTCAATAGTAAATAATAACCCACTCATGTCATAAATATATTTTTCTTCTGTTATAGTGTGTGTGTCTGAAACATGATAGCTTTCTTTCGGTAGTAACTTAAAACTGTCATGATTATGGGCATAAAGATCTGGGTGGATCACTTCTGACCTTCCTGTTCACCTTTTACACACTCCTAAGCCAGTCCCGGACAATGGAGAAATAAATGAAGTTTCATTTCCAGCTTTCTAGTCTCTTACTCTTCTTTGTCCTTAAATTTTTTTTCTTCACTTCCCTCCATATATATACTATCATATATTCACTGCCCTGAGCAACTCAGTTTCCCCTACTCAATACTAAAAAATCTGAAATAATCTCTATTTTTCCTGTCCCATCCCCCATAAGACTCATTTCTCCTTTGCTCCATTCCCTTTTTAGGTGATAATAAGTAGTAATGGAAAATATTCAGAAACATTATAATTAATTATTTTATATTCCTTTTAGACAATACAACAATCTAGCAAAGGGTTTGTTGGAGCCAGCTTGGACTGGCTCTCAAGAACAGATGGTTAAATTTTTAGTATGAGCATTTATACCTTGGAAAATGGCAAATGCTACAAATCAGGGTTTTATTTATTTATTTAGCTATTGTCTTGACTTAAGAAAGTGATGGAGAAAATGTTAATACTGAAGAGTAAATATAAGACAATGTCATGTAATTTTTTTTTTCTTTGTTCAGGCAGATGGTTATTAAAACATTTACTATCACATCACTGATTTTAATTCAGTTACAGAAGTGGCAGATTGAGGGAAATTGTTTTTGGTCAAGTGTAACTTTGAAGCCTTTAAACTCAAGCTGTTTAGATGTATAATCCTTTACCTACTGAACAAAGAAACAGAATAATTAACATAATATCTATTTGGGCTTTTGAGGGAAAGGCAGCATCCCCTAATGCACAGAGAAGGGACTCTAATGTTAGGAACCTAAATTCTGGTTCTTATACATTCAAGTTATGACATGGGGCAATTCACTTAACTTGTGAATGCCTCCACAACACTTTAAGATGAACCATTGCAGAAGGACTACCTTTTACATCAAATGGAAGAAATTTCCTCATCAGGAATTTTCAGGTTCTGGGAGGGAAATAATAAAATAAAATGGTGCTTTGAGATCTTTGAAAGTGGGAAATACAGTCACACACACATTCAACAAGGAACAAGGAGTCTTGAATTTGAAACCCAAGAACATTTAAGTTTTACTTCTTATTACCTCTGCAATTTTAAGCAACTCATTTGCTTTTTTTGGTTTTGGTTTTCTCATCTGCAAAATAAGAGACTGGACTGGATGAACTCAAAAGTTCTTTCCATCTCTCAGGGCTACAGCCAGGCTCAAATAACAATGAATTATTGGCATAAATGAATTAGAGTAATAATATGGTCATCTGAAGCTAGTAATTAAAAAATTATATGCTGAGTATTATTGAAATAATTATTGTTATTATTGCTTATTGTTTCATTATTTTTATTCTTTTTGTGGCTGGTTTATCTCCCTTGCTCTGTTTTTTATTTTCTTTTTAAATTTTAATTTATTTTATTCCAAACTAAAGAAATAAAGCATTTCCATGACACTATTAATGAAATCAATTTTCATTTCTTGAAAGAACTAACAAAAGGGAAAATTGGTCCTGCTGTCTTTTTATTCAGAAAGCCAGCCTTGTTATTAAAAATTTATTAGATAAGCATCAAAAAGCAAAATGTCTGCCTTGATAATCAAAGATTTACTGCAGTCTTATCACAATCATTGAATTAATTAACAAAGGTTAATCTTTGTTGTCCTATTTGCCCTATGTAACTATATTCAGAAAAACTTCTACTTAGAATCTCTAACCAGTAGATGAAAATCTACTGAACCATCTTTAAGGCTAACCTGGCAGATATTCAATCTGAGGCAGTAATTACATCCTATAATCTGTCATTTTTAAAAAAGTTCTAGAAGGAATGACCTGGAAACCTTGTAACCTTTCCTACTCTATTCAAAGACTTCATTATCCTTTCCCTTATGGGTCTCCCATTCAAGAACTTGACAGCAATAGTAAAAATGAGAATTTTGAAAATGAATATTTTGTCACTGATACTAGCTGAAGCAGTGCTACAGGATCCCCAAATTATTTCAAGCTTTGAGGAAAAAGCAGTGGCTCCTTATAGTATCTAGGACTAGAAAGTACCTTAAAGGTCATCTGGTCCCATCATCTTACATTTGTAAGTAAAGTAAAGTAAAGTGATTGGAGCAGCTAGGTGGTACAGTGGATAGAGCACCAGCCCTGAAGTCAGGAGGAACTGAGTTCAAATCTGGTCTCAGACACTTAACATTCCCTAGCTGTGTGACCCTGGGCAAGTCACTAACTCCAATTGCCTTAGCAAAAACAAAAAAAAAGATAAGTGAAATGATTTACTCTAGATCACACAAGCAATATGGAGCAACATCCAGGAAATAAATCTATATTTCCCGATTCAAAATCCCAAGCTCTTTCTATTATATCATAGTGGATCTACACACACACACACACACACACACACACACACACTATGTGGAAGAGAGCAACTCCAGAAATTCTTCTCATTAAATAAGGCAGATCCCATCCAGATACAAAAAAAAAAAAAAATAGGAATTGTATATTATAAGATTATCAACATTGACTTAGAGGAAATCTCTGGTCATCTTGTCCAAGTCTCTTATTTACAGTTGAGGAAGCTGAGGTTCTTGGAAGTCAAATGACTTGTGCAATGCTACACAGATAGCAATTTTTCCCAGATGGGATTGGAACCAGATCCCTTGGCTCCTTAGCTTGGGATCTTTTCACTCTACCAAGTCATCTAGTTCAATTTCCTCATTTTATGGATATAAGCACATGAGATTTTGTGGCTTCCATTCTATCTGGGCCAGCTCTTTAACCAAATAAAACAAACTTTATGATATTATCCCAAGCTGCTAGACTTGTCAGTCAGCTAAGGAACATGCCAGACAATATCTATGACTCATGAATTTTTTTATTCCCCCATCTTAATACCTAGCCAGGCACTTTAACAAATGTGTTAGAGTTACATTAATCAAACAAAAAGAGAATCTGGATCCAAGATAAAATGTATCTGGGAAGTCCCACACTAATATGAGTTTGGTATTTATCTGATCCTCTTGGGATTCGGCTCTCATTTTTCTGAGTTTCTCTAACCACCCCCAATGTCCTTCTCTTTGTCTCAGTTGGACCATTTTCTCCTTTCTCTCTTGTCCCTCAAACAACAAATATTTGTTAACCTTTTGCTATGTGTCATTTATCTCTATTATTATGCATATTTTAATAAATGCACAATTTAAGGTGCATGGGAAATTAGTCTTTCTTTCAAGGCGTTTCATTAGGCATGAATTCAGAGCTCAGAAGGAATCTTTGCCAGAGAGAAAGTGAGCAGCATCCAATCAGAAAGCAACTGTGGATCTTATTGTTAATATATTTGTATAGGGAACTTTTTTTTATAGAAAAAAGAGTTTTTAATTCTTCCTTGGTATGGAGACTCTCCTATTTAACATAGCTTAGCCTGTTAGAATACCTCAATTTAACCTTGAGTCAACATTAACCTTTTTACTTCACATGAGACAAAAAAATTAGAACATTCCTTCTTTCTATGTAGTCCAACTTTTTTTTCATCTTTTTTAATATGATGGAAATTGGAATGAGGATTAAAATAGCACAAGACAGTTACCATTCAGTACCTCAACTAAGAGTTACTGTATGCAAAGCACTGTATATTAAGTACAATCAGGGGATACAGAGTGATGAAAAAGGTAGTCTATACTTCCAGGAAGTGTATAAATTGTGTTGGGAAGGAGAGAAGGGAAGAGAAAACATATAGCAGCAGCACACTGAGTCAAGATTACTTTTGCAGAACCTTCACAATGCAAAGGCCATGGTACATTTCAAATTACACATATGAACTGTTTGTTAATGGAAATATTAGTTGAACATACTAAGGATATAAGATTATACAAATTGAAAGCATGATTCCTAAATGCAGAGTGATAGCAGAGCACTAAAATAGAGAAGGTATGGGAAGAATTCCCCCAAACAGCACAATATTAAACAGAATTTGGAAAGAGGGGAATTTGATGAAAGATCTTGCAGAAGAAAAGACATATTCAGTGGCATAGGAGGGGAAAATGTCATAGTAAGGTCTTTTAAAGATGTACTAATCCTGCTAGCTAAAATAGTTATAAAGTCAGATTAGGTGAATAACAAATTAAGGACTGATGAGCAGATTGGAGAGAGAGACAATAGCTTTGAATGTAAGGCTGAATCTAGATTTCATCAGAAGAGGAAAAGAACCCTGAACTAAAAAAATCACAGACTATTACCAGAAGTGGGAAGAAGTTTGGTGAACACTCAGACTAAACCCTTCATTTTAAATATGAGGAAATACAAGCCTGAATAAGTTAAGTAACTTGTCCATAATCACACAGCTAAAAAATGGCAGAACTGAGACACAAACCCTGGTCATCTGACCAGATGGGTAGTGAAATTTTCCAGAGACTAATATATAATCCTTTCTAAAACCCCTGATTTGGTTAAAAGATTTGCATTTGAGTCAAGAATATGTGTCACAATCTTTCCAACAATGAGATGATTGAAACCAGTTCTAATGATCTTGTGATGATGAGAGCCATCTACACCCAGAGAGAGGACTGTGGAAATTGAACAACATAACATTCTCACTCTTTTTGTTGTTGTTCACTTGCATTTTGTTTCATTACTCATTTTCTTTCCTTTTTGATTTGATTTTTCTTGTGCAGCAAGAGAACTGTATAAATATGTTTGTATATACTGGATTTAACATATTTTAACATGTGTAAAAAAATTATGTGTCACAGTTATGTGACAATTCATGATTTCTTGGAGTTTTTTCATCTGAAAAATGGAAGTAGTAATACTCATGTTTGGCAATAAGGTCACTGAAAACTTTGAAGAAAGGAATTTCAGTAGTTATGTGTATGGGAGACCATTTTATCAGCTTCTTCTTCTTCACTCAGTTTCTAAACCCATTCACTTTTAGATTCAAGTTTCCCTTCCTCAATGCAGATATTCTTTTTCAACATCATCTTACTCACTATTCAGCTCTTGATAATCAGCTTTCTAATCATCTTGGAGGACAAGGATTTTTTTTTATTAAAGCTTTTTATTTGTATAACATGTATGGTAGTTCCTCAGCATTGATCTTTACAAAGCTTTCCGTTACAAATTTTACCCCCAGTCCCTTCCCCTCCCCTAGATGGCAGGAAGTTCACTACATGTTAATAATGTTGAAATACTTGACAAGTTATGCAAGAAAAATCCTATCTACAAGAAGAAAAAAAAGAAAATCAGAGAAAGGCAACACAATGCAAGCAAACATCAATAGAGATCATGAAAATGTTATGTTGTGGTCCATATTTCATATCCCTCTCTCTGGGTGTATATGGTTTTCTTCAGTGAACAATTGGAACTGGTTTGAGACAATTCTTTGTTGCAGAGAGCCATGTTCATCAGAATTGATCGTCATATAGTATTGTTGTTGCTGTGTATAATGATCTCCTGGTTCTGCTCATTTCACTCAGCATCAGTTCATGCAAGTCTCTCCAGGCCTCTCTGAAATCGTCCTGCTGGTCGTTTCTTACAGAGCAATAATATTCCATAACATTCATATACCATAATTTGTTCAGCCATTCTCCAATTGATGGGCATCCATTCAGTTTCCAGTTTCTAGCCACTACAAAAAGGGCTGCCACAAACATTCTTGCACATGTGGGGAGGACAAGGATTTTGGGTTTTTTGTTTTTTGTTTTTGTCTTTTTATCCCTAGTGCATAGCACAATAACTTGCACTTAGTAAGTGTTTTAAGAAAAGTTTATTGGTTTGGGCAGAAGTTCTGATCTCACAGGAGTGATAGGGCTAACACTAGAAACACTAGCTATAATACTAGTATGCCATTAATGGGGAAATATAGGATATATATATATGTACGAGAGAGAGAGAGAGAGAGAGAGAGAGAGAGAGAGAGAGAGAATTACATAAAGGCAGGCTCAACATTGGTAAAAGTATCCCTCTGTATGTTTCTGCAGTAAGCCTCAGATCTAGGAGACCTCTTAGAAAGTGTGATGCTGTCAGTCTTCATCTTACTGTGCTGACCTCTATGCTTAGATGCTTAGATGCCATATTTCATGAATTAATGGGAATCATCAACAGTATATTCTCAACTAAAGCTATTAATAGTACAGCATCACTTTAACTAATTGCTGTTCCTTTGCCTTTCCTGCGTTTGGATTTGGCCTTGCTTTTTTATCAGTTTTCTTGGATCATTCTTAATAGCATTTTCACATTCTAGGTTTTTCAGTATTTCCAGGAACTGTGGCTTACTGCCTCTACCCATCGTTTTCCCAGTTAACTCTCAGGCACTTTCATTCAGATCACTCCCCCTCCAGCTGACTCCATCAATTCATTCCCCAGGGGTTCTCCAAATACCTGGCTCCTGGCCTCTCTTAAACACACCTGAAATCAGATCTTCCCCATTCTGGGGAATTCCTGCCTGTCCCACTTCTGCTATGTTCCTTCAGTGTACCTTCCTCAGGGATGAGGAGGAAAACAATCTCATTCAACAAAATTTCATTATGGTGTTAATGACTAACATGATCTTAACCCTTTCAATGATATTTGCTTTAAAAGAAAAGTCAGTCCATCAATAAATATTTTTTTTCTTTTTTTATTAAAGTTTTTTATTTGCAAAACATATGTTTGGGTAATTTTTCAACATTGACCCCTACGAAGTTTTCTGTTACAAATTTTCCCTCCTACTCCTCACCCTCTCCCCTAGATGGCAGGAAGTCTAATACTATGTTAATTATGTTAAACTATTTGACAGATCGAATATGTGTATATATATTTATACAGTTATCTTGCTGTACAGGAAAAAAAAAAAAAAAAACCTGAGAAGGAAAACATAATGCAAGCAAACATCAATAGAAAGTGTGAAAATGCTGTGTTGTCCCACAGGCCTCTCTCTGGATGTATATGGCCTTCTTCACTGAACAATTGGAACTGATTTGAAACATTTCATTGTTGAAGAGAGCCATGCTAATCAGAATTGATCATCATATAGTCTTCTTGTTGCCGTGTATAATGATCTCCTGGTTCTGCTGATTTCACTCAGCATTAGTTCATGCAAGTCTCTCCAGGCCTCTCTGAAATCATCCTGCTGGTCATTTCTTATAGAACAATAATATTCCATAACATTCATATACCATAATTTATTCAGCCATTCTCCAATTGATGGGCATCCATTCAGTTTCCAGTTTCTAGCCACTACAAAAAGGGCTGCCACAAACATTCTTGCACATGTGGGGCCCTTTCCTTCCTTTAAGATCTCTTTGAGATATAGGCCCAATAGAAACACTGCTGGGGGGACAGCTAGGTGGCGCAGTGGATGGAGCACCAGCCCTGAAGTCAGGAGGACCTGAGTTCAAATCTGATCTCAGACACTTAACATTCCCTAGCTGTGTGACCCTGAGCAAGTCACTTAACCTCAATTGCCTCAGCAAAAAAAAAGAAACACTGCTGGGTCAAAAGGCATCAATAAATATTTATTAAGTTCATTCTATATGTCAGGCTCTGTCATAAGCATTGGGACTAGAAAGGAAGGCAAATGACAATCCCTGTCCTCAAGAGGCTCACATTCTAATGGGAAAGATAGTGTACAAACACCTATTAAAAACAAATTATACACAGATTAAACTAAGAATGAACAGGGAAGACACTAGAATTAAGGCAGAATGGGAAAGACCTGTAGAAGGTAGGATTTTAGCTGGTACTTGAAGGAAATTTAAAAAGCCAAGAACGGAAAATGAAGGAGAGCATTTTCAAGCAGAGTGGGGAAGCCAATGAAAATAGCTGGAGATTGAGTATACATATAGTATATGGAATGTAAAGTACAAAAAGACTAAAGAGATTGGGAGAGGCAGGTTATGAAGAGCTGTGAATGCCAAATAAAGTTCTTTATATTTGATTCTGGAGGTGATGGAGAGTCGCAATAGTTTGTTTAGTGGATATGTTGGGGAGGGAAAGAGGAAGGATGGAGAGAATGGTTATATCTGTGGTGTAGGAAGATCATTTTGACAGCTGAATGGAGGATGCACTGGAGCAGGGAGAGATTCAAGGCAGGCAAGACTAAAGAGCAGGGCTATTGCAATAGTCCAAGCATGAAGTCTTGCACCAGCACGCTGTCCTTGTCAGAGGAAAGAAGGGAGCATATTCAAGAGATGTTCTGAAGGCAAAATTGACAGGTCTTGGCAACAAATTAGCCCAGATGAATCTCTCAGCAGCCAGAATTTCTTGCAGTATGACAAAGTGGTTAATAATATCAATTATTTTTAAATGCTCTAAATTATGTTTGAGTCGAGAAATGCAAATTAAAAGAACTCTGAGATACCACCTCCTATCTATCACATTGGTTAATATGACAGAAAAGGAAAATTATAAATGTTGAATAAGATATGGGAAAATTGGGAATAGTAAGCTGACCCAATTATTCTGGAGAGCAATTTTGGAACCATGCCCAAAGGACTATAAA
This sequence comes from Myrmecobius fasciatus, assembly GCA_023553655.1. Lineage (NCBI taxonomy): Eukaryota > Metazoa > Chordata > Mammalia > Dasyuromorphia > Myrmecobiidae > Myrmecobius > Myrmecobius fasciatus. Next base: position 679,728 of record JAJPUD010000399.1, on the reverse strand, counting down.
ATTGTTCCTATCCCTTGACCCAGCAATACTACTACTAGGTCTATATCTCAAAGAAATTTTAAAAAGAGAAAAGGGTCTAAATGTACAAAACTATTTATGCCAGCTCTTTTTGTTGTAGCAAAGGATTAGAAATTGAGGAGAGGCCCATCAACTTGGGAATAATTGAATAAATAAGTTGTGGTATATGATTGTGATGGAATACTACTTTGCTATAAGAGATGACAAGCAGGATGGTTTCAGAAAAATTTGGGAAGATTTATTTGAACTAATGCAAAGTGAATTGAGAAGCAGAAGAACATTGTACAAAGTACCAACATTGTATAATGTTCAACTGTGAATGACAGCTATTCTCAGCAAAGCAATGATCCAAAACATTCTAAAGGACTTGTGATGAAAAATGTTATCTAACTTCCAGACAAAAAACTGATTGATACAGTTTAAATGCTGATCAAAGTCTTCTTGTTGTTTTTTTTTTCTTTTTCTCCTCCTCCTCCTTTTTTCTCCTCTTCCTCCTTCTCCCCTTCCTCCTTTTTTGTTGCTTTTTTCAATTTAAAAAATTGTTAAAATTTGTTTTAAAATTGTTCTTACATGTAATTAGGGAAAAAATGAAATATAACCTCCCCAAAAGAAAAAAAAAACATTGTTAAGAAGACATTTTTGAACTGCCCTGCTTAGGTTTCTTAAACAATCTCACAATCTCACAAACCGTTGTTATATCTACTTCTAAGGTCAGCTTCAATATTAATATCTAACATGGTTTTTGCAAGTTGATAATAGTCTAAATTATAACTGTTAGTAAGCTGAGAGGGATGAGATAGCAAACCTGAAGCAAACATTTTTCATGGATTTGCACTCATTTCAAAGGAAAAATTGATCATTGGATCACAGGACAAGAACTGAAAGGATATCTAATCCAAACTCCTCATTTTGCAGATGAGGAAATTGAAACCCAGGGAAGTTAAGAAACTTGTTCAACTATATATTTGTTTTTAATAATCAAATATTTTCTTTCCTGTGATTCATTGATGATCTTATTCAAAATGTAACATATTTTTTTCAGTTCGTAATGTAGGAATATATGAGAAACTAGATGAAAGTATATAATGTTTGGATGAAGTCAAGTTCTGAAAATGGCATGGTGGACATTGAGCCCTGCGGGGAAAATAATAGTTTAAGAAAGCAAGATCTGATTAAGTTATATACGAATCATTAACGCCAATTTACTCTGTTATTCTAGGAATTCTATATCTCTTCTCTTGAGATCTTCTAGAAATAAGGAATTAAAGTAAGATTGAGTTTAGATCAACTCAGGAATTGATTAAAAGATTTTTTTCCCCCAAAAGACCATTTGAGGACAATCATCATCTGCCTAGTTGAGTATAATTTACTTAGCAATGATTTCTAGCAAACACCACTTCCCTCTCTAAGGAGTCACAAAACTATCTGCTTAAAAATCCATTCAAGAATGTTGCCATCAAGCTCATTAGTCAATAGTTTTAAATTCTGCTTATTCCTCCATTTCAAAAATTAAGACATTTGCTTACCTCCAGGATTTCTGTTCCATCTCCTACCCACTGCGACTCAATGGCTACATGGAGGGAATAGCAAAAGAAAGACAAAGTAGCACCAGAGATAACTGCAGCACTGGACTCTTGGGTTAGCTTTTGGGAATGTGGTTCAATGGAAAGATGATGGTTTCAGAATCAAACAATTTGGGTTTGAATTCTGATTCTCCCTCTTATATGTGTGTCCTTGGGCAAATTATTTTACCTCTAAGGACCTTAGTTTCCTTATCTGTAAAATGAGCAGTGTTAATTGAACCAGACTGATACTTAGAGTTGCTGGTGATCATTTAACAATTAGTTATCTTGAATCTAGAAGAAAAAGATTGCTCATGAGTCCTAACACAAGGCAATCAATAACTGCCTGTCATCTTGGACAATTCCTTTTGCTTCTTCTCATCCATCTACATGGCAGGTCCATTTCCAGAATCCACCAATTTAACAGAAAAATATTAAAGAATAAACTTTTAAACAAAAACAAGGGTTTTTTTTCTTGTTTTTTTTTTCTTTTTTTAGATCATCTACTTTAAAATCAGACATGGAAGCCCAACTTAAGTACTTAAGAGAGAAACAAGAGAGACAGAGAGAGACAGAAAAAGATGAGAGAAAAAGAGGGAGAAGCAGAAAGACAGAGAGAGAGACAGAGACAGTCAGAGAGAGAGAAAGGGAGAGAGAAAGAAAAAAAGTTTCTAGTCTCATGGGGAAATGGAGGCCTGATAAATATTTTTGAGGGAAATGCCAGTTCTAATCTCTTTCTGATTTGGGGGGAAGTGACCTACAGAACTTATACTAGGAAAGAAACACACACACACACACACACACACACATACACACAACTTATTTATTATTTGTTCATTCATTTACTTTTCTTTATTATTCTCATTCCTTTACCTTAAGAATAATTCCAGATAATTTTTCTTCCCTCATACCCAACAAAATTACATTATCAGAACTGTTGTTCAGTGCTAAGGGTTTTATGTAAGACTGTGCTCTTTTTTAATGTGTTTTGCTTTTAATGATGATTAATTTTAAAAAAACTTAAATATTTTTTAGTGAGCTAATCCTAGAAAGCATTTACAGCCAATCTTAAAATATACATTATGGTTTAATAAGGACTATAGAAGTGAGAAGTGTGCTCTAAATTACCTCAGTTTCCCTATAAATTAAAGGCCTTACTAATGACCAAAGGTATGTGCTGGTAAATATTTAGCAATTGGCTCTCCAATTGTATGATTCACATATTTTAATTTTAACCTGCATCAATAATTTTTCTCCATTATTCCCTCAACTATGGAATAATCAACAAAGTTATAAATGAAGCCCTAATATGTAATTTACAGTTTCCTGAGATATAAATATATTGAAAATTTATCAATTGGTTTGTCAGGTTGGAGTTAGCTCCAGCACAGCCCTGCATATGACCTGACCTTTCTGATTTAATAAATTCTAATCCCCTTCTTACAGAATCTATCAGCTTTACAAATGGATTTAGCTAAATATCCTTTCCAGTATTTTTTTCTTGTTTACTAGAAATTATCTCCAGTCATCCAAATTCCTACAGAGGTCTGCTGGAGCCAGTTTGCTCCAACTCAGAGATTATTGTTAAATTTTTAGTGTATATATTTACACTATAGAAAACAGCAAATCTTGCAAATCAGTGCTTGATTTATTGTGGGAAGTTTTGCTTGTTTGGTTTTTTGTTCAAGCTTAATAAAGTGATGGACAAAACATTGACAATACAGGTTAAACTTAAAAGTTCATCCTGATTTTGGAGAACTGGTTGTTAAATATTGATCAGCATGATATTGGTTGGACAGAATGGAATTCAACCTTACCCTTTGTCCTCATTGGATCGAAGACAGAGCATGCCCAAATCAATCCCTCCCTATAGCATAAATGTTTACTACTCACTCAAGCTAATTTCTTAAATGAATGAATGAATAAATTTAAAAAGCCTATAATTAGACACTGCTGTATTAAGCATTACCCTAACACAGCTAACTCCAATAAAAAAAGGTTGTTTTGTTTGGTTTGGGTTTTGGTTTTTATCAAATAAATATCTTAATTTGGCAGGAACTTTCCCCAAAAATGGTGATTGGCTGCCAAGGAGACTTTTCTTTGCTTTCCTAGGCAAAGAAGATGGTAATCATTAGAACTGATGATGGACCTGAAGTCTGCCCTTTCAGAGCATCTTTCAAGGATGTGATAAAACACAACGTGGAACAATGCAGCAGGGTTTTGGACAAAAAAAAAAAATGAAAGAAATAATGGGAGGAGGCAGATAAGTCCTCTTCATGGCAATCAGTGATAGGCCAGGGACTCTACTCAAACAAAAGCTTTGGAATAATCCCAAAATAAAGGGGGCCAAAGCCAGATTTGGCCAGCTGGATAGAGTAGAGATAGGCTAACTCCAAATTCAGATGCCACAGTATATATCTTTCTCTGTAGCCCTAAAGTGTTATCAGTAGGAAGGTCTTGTGAGATAGTGACATATGGCATCTTTAGAAAATGAATTAATGTCCTTTCAATCATTGCTAACCCATATACAAAGTGTTCCAAAAGTCTTAGAACAAAATGTAGATTTTAAATGGCATTAAATGCAACTATAAAAGCTAAAAACTGTTCTAATATTTTTGAGACACAATCTAGAGCTTGGAGTTTATGTACCTTCTCTACAATACCCCTGTGAAACAGGTAAGAACTACAGATATGATTTTGCAGAACAGGCAAGTGAAATTCAAAGGGCTCTTTGAGAGTTTTCCTAATGTCACATAGGAAGCAAGTGGAAAAGACAGGATTTGAATTCAGGTTCCCTGACTGGGAGGTCAGGACCTGGAGGTCTAGGGTTCTACCAACTACACCACAATGCCTTCAATTATAGCTTTGAATCTGTTCAGAGAGAACAGATGAGATGCTTTTGGAGTAAGAGCACTCATTCAGATTCTCAGGGACCTTAGGCAACTTATTTATCAAATGGACCTTAGTCATCCAAAGAAATTAATGTCCTTAAAAACCAGATTATTAAACATGACTTCTGTCAAATGTCTGACCTCTCCAGTCAGGAAACAAAAGACATACTCCATTGTCTGTCACTGTCTAGCTCTCAGTAAATAATGCCTGCTCCAATAGAAACAGAAAAAATGAGGGAAAGGGCCAGAGTTTGAATATTGATGTTTCTGACAGTGTATTCCTAACTTCAGTAGTTGGCAATGAAAAGAACTTCTTTACTGTTCAAGGCTAACAGTCCTAGATCACTTTATGCATATCAACAATTTTGGAGTAAAATATGGCTTCTCTTCAGTCATCTCGCTTAAAAAAAAAGACTTTTGCTTTCATTACCAGTACCCTGAACCAGACAGCTCCCCAGCACTTCTCTAGAGAACCAATTTAAATTGTAAGCCTAATTTTAAAAGGAGGGAAGGAAGGGGGGAAAAGACAATTCTCTCAAATTGCTAATGGAAATGAGAGGAAAGTTTGGGATCATAGAGGTTGAACCTTCAAAATCAATTTATTATAGCTTTGAAAAACAAAATCATACATAGTAAAGAAATTTAAAATATTGTGTATCTTATGAAATCTGTACCTTGCATTTAATAGCTACACCAGAAAACAGCATCTGACAACATAAACCAATTCTAGATTTTCAAGTCTTCATTCACCTCCCCCAAATGTTTTTATACCTTTCTTTCTTTAATTGAAAACATCTTTATTATTATTATTATCATCATCATCATCACAGCCCTTTTTATTATATAATTGAATAGAAAAGCAGGCACTTTTGTTAATAAATCTGGTTGTTCCAAAGATCCTATCTAGCTACACAAATTACTCCCACCAATGGGAAAAGAGAACAAAAATAAATCTCCTAGAGCTGGGTGATGCCTTTCTTTTCCTCCTACCCCCCCAAAAAAAAAACCTTCATGTTTTTCCTTTTTGTAAGGCAGAAAGCATGGATTTCAAATAATCCTGTTTATAATTAATCTCTTCTTTTATATTCATATCACATTGTCTCAATCCTTATTCCCTGTAACTGGGAATTAAAACACTTTTTGGATTGCAATTGTATTTCATCTTCTAAATTACTCATTATTATTCAATCATTAAATGCCAGCAATGTGATTGGAGTTAGAAAATCAGTGCTCTGAGCCCTGGCATGCTCATAATAAGAATTCTTAGAATCAAAGAACTTAAGACCTGGACTCCTGGGTCAAACAAGCAGTCCATCAAGCCCAAGATTCTTCCTCTGAGGTTGTTATATTTTATGGGAAGGCACAGATACTTTCAATCTCAAAAGGTTAAACAGGAACTCCCACCATTAATCGTTTCCTTCCATTATTGTAATAGCTCCATCCTCCATTCATTTATATAAGCATTTCATGCAACCATTTAAATTTTCAACCTAGGTTATGAACTTAGGGTTAATGAGTCCCTGTTTTTCAGAATCACAGCTTTTCAAGGTTAGAAAGCAGCCATTTAGTTCAATCTATACCCAAACACTAATCTCCTCTACAATATAAACAACAATTAGTCATCCAGACTTTTCTTAATAACTTCTATAAAGGTCTTTAATATTAGGGTCCATTCTACTTTAGGATTAAATAAATGGAAAGTAATTTGCAAACCTCAAAACACTATATAAATCTGAGCTATCATCATTATCATCATCATCATCATCATCATTATCACCATTATCTTTGTCATTCATCACCATCACTCTAAGCTTTTTTTTTTAAGTTGTTTCCTGACATTAAACTTACATTTACCTTTGCAACTTTTACTCAATGCCCTCCTGGTTCTGTCCTTTGAATCAAGCTAAACAAATCTAATCCCTCTCCTACATAATAGGCCTTTAGTGAGTTAGCCAATAAATATTTAAGTGCCTACTATGTGCCAGGCACTGTGCAAAGAGAAGGGGATACAAAGAAAGGAAAAAAGACAGCTCTATTGAGAAAGACTACATTTAGTCAACTACATATAAACAAGATATATGCAAGATAAATTGGGGATCGTGTCAGAGGGAAGGAATTGATTGCCAAGGACTGAAAAATGAGGTTTTTAGCTGGGACTAGAAGGAAGCTATCAGAAGATGAAAGGAGAATTCCAAGCATGAGGACAGCCAGTGAAAAGGCACATAATTGGAGACAGAATATCTTGAATGAAGAATAGCAAAGAGACATTCTCTTGTAGAGTATGGGAGTGGGAGTGCAGTGTAAGGTGTAAAAAGCCTGTAAGTAGGGAAGAAGAGAGGTTATAAAGGGCTTTAAATATAAAGTCCTTATGAACTGGGGAAGGAAATGACAAATCATCATCTTTGCCAAGAAAACCCCAAATGGGGTCATGAACAGTTAGACATGGTGAAAAAATACTTTATGACAATTCTCATGTTTCTCTAAGTCTTCTCTTCCTCAGATTAAACCTCCCTAGTTCTTTCACTCAATATGCTATGAGTTACAATTCCTCCATCATCCTATGTCAGTGACTTTTCTAAATCATAGAAGGGAGAATCCATTCCATGAGAATCCAGAATGAGATTGATGGACCACTGTTTGAAGCAAAAGAACCTAAGGAATAGGGGCAGCTAGATGGCCCAGTGGATAGAGCACCAACCCTGGAGACAGAAGTACCTGTGTTCAGATTTGACCTCAGACATTTAACACTTGGTTGACTTGGCTTTCATTTGTCTTGCAAAACAAAAAGAACCCAAAGATGGCCTGAGGGCTGACTGACAAAGAATCTGCCACTGCTGCTCTTTACTATAATAATAATAATAATAATAATAATTAGCATTTTATAGAGCTTTGAGGTTTGCAAAGCACTTTATTTGTATTACCTCATTCAAGCCTCACAACTACTACAGATGAGGAAATTGAGGTAGACAAAGCATGAAATGGTTTGCACAGAGTCACAGAGCTAGGAAGTGTGACACTGATCTCCTGGTCATTCTAAGAACAAGATAATCCATTTCTCTGCCCTGTGTATTTTCCCCAGGACTGTAATGCTTTCCCTCCTCACTGATTTTCCTGACTTCCTCTAGGTCCCAATTAAAATCCCATCTTTTACAAGATGTCTTTCCAGCACCTCTTAATTTTAGTCCTTTCATCCCATAATTATTTTTATTTAATCCTTCATATAGCTTGCTTGTATGTATTTGTTTGCGTATTGTCTCCCCAATTAGACTTGAGGGCAGTGCCTGACTTTTGCCTCTTTTTGTACTAAGCATTTAGTACAGTATCTTACCTATAACAAATACTTAATAGATGTTTACTGATTGATAAATGTCTTAGACCAAATTTGAACTGTCATCCTGACTGGTTGAGCATTCTATCTACTGGGCTGCCTATAAAATCTAATTATTCACACTCTGAAATCTCCTGAAAATTCATTCTTTACTTTTTCCTTTCCTTTCAGAGTACAGTGGAGAAAAGAAGAAATGTATCTCCTCCACTCTCCTGTCATCAGGAAGAGCAGTGATAATTTACAGTCAAAACACATGACTCTGGGAGACATGTACTTATAGGCAGCCTAAGAGAAGAACTCTAGAGCACTATTTCCCATTTTCCTTCCTCTGTTGGAGCAGAGATATTTTGAGTTTCCAAAGCAACATGAACCGAGAATATAGTTTACTAGACGAGAAAGATTTTTCTGAGCAGCACTAGATTTGAGAATTATTTTATGAATGACCAAACCCCATGTTTAAGAATCCTTTATTTAGAGACTTCTTGATTCAGCATATTTTTTGTAGTAAAAAAAAAAAAAAAAAAAAAAAAAAAAAAAAAGGAAAGTTCACGTGGTAACTATGGAGAACAAAGTCGATGAATCACTTAGTGCAAATTTGATGAAAAGACATTTGTGTGGCCCCAGAGTACCACTTACAAGGAAACTTGACTAGGGAGTCTAAATCCCAGGGTGTATGTGTATGTATATATATACATGTATATTGTATATATGTGTGTAGCTGTGTGTTTTGTGTCTTCCAGAGTCTATATAAAACTATAGAAAAACAAAATTTCCCAGGGACAGAAAATTGCTTTGATGGCAACCGCAGATTTAATTGTGTTCTAGAAGGAAATGATAGACTATTTGAGTGTCTTATGTCTCCATATTTGTTCAGTGGCTCCTAAGCACTTAGTCTTCCTTATTTAGCATTTAGTACTTGTTCATTTTCAGTGGGCTAAAGTAAAGGCTGTCCCATAGACAATATTCATGTTGTACATTGAATTCCCATGTAGAATTTGAGGATCTGTCACCTACTTTTGGGATGCCCAAGAAACAAACTCTTATACTGAAGCTTTATTTTGGAAACTTTCCTGTATTAATTCAACCTTGTGAAACTTCCGTTAAGTCCCCAAACTTATGTTATGAATTATTGCATCTTCATGACTACATGGCAGCTCTTAGTGGCAGAACAGGAAGCAGAACACAACTCCCTGGGTTCTGAGGTTGGCTTGAGTGTCTTATGTCTATGCAAAATTAATTCAATTAATTCAGTGGCCCAAAGGAAGAGAAATCAACATTTGGGGATCAATCTCTCCAAATGAACCTGATTTATGTGATTCCAGAGGTCTTGGGAAGGGGGATAGAAGGGCAAGGATGTCAAGGGTTATACTATTTGTTGAATTTCTATAGGGCTGATCATTATTTTCAACTCTAATCTTTTCAGTAGAAAGTCATCATGGGGGCAGCTAGGTGGTACAGTGGATAGAGCACCAACCCTGAAGTCAGGAGGACTTGAGTTCAAATCTGGTCTCAGACACTTAACATTCCCTAGCTGTGTGATCCTGGGCAAGTCACTTAACCCCAATTGCTTCAGCAAAAAGAAAAAAAGTCATCCTGGCATAATAGATAGAGAACTGAGTTTGAAGCCTTGAAGAAATGGAATTCAGGTTCCTTATCTGACCTATATGAACATAGGAAAATCACTTTACCATTTACTTCTCCAGTGCTCTAGACAATTCTCAAAGACTAAAAATTGCAGAGAAATTCCCTTAGTAGAAGCAATGTAGGTCCAAATTTTGAGATCACTGATTCCCTTGGGAAAGAGACCACAATGCAAATGGTTAGGCCATAGAGACATGTATTATTAAAATTCAAAAGGACCTTAGAGATTGTTTTAAAGATGAGGAAACTGAAGCCTGGAAAAATCAAATAATTTGTTCAAGGTCATAGAGCTAATCAACGATAAAGCTTAGAGCCATGGTCTCTTGATTCCTTCTCTTTTAGTTCCCTCTACACGTTTTTATTCTAAATTCAAGGAATTAATGAGTAAATGAAAAAGTATTCATTAAGTCCTTACCATATGCCAGTAATAATTCCTTGTTTTCATGCACTATTTTGTAACTTAATGTGACATCATGTCTCTTCCTGTGGAGGTACACTGATTTAATGAGGGGGTTTCAATGAGAAACAATGAATTATTGCTAGATCTTACTGAGTCAAGCCTCTTGTTTCCCAGCCTAATGTTTTAACTTCCAAATCCCATTGCCTGCCCAATGAGTGATGCAGGCTAAGCCCCAGAGGAAGCATCCCTAAGTGGTTTTAGTCCAGGAATGGGCATTATCCATCATGAGTCATCACAGATGGGAAGAGGAGAATTAAGGACTAGAGATGCTTTGAGTCGGAGGAGTTTTGCCCAGAAGAATCTGTGAGAGCATATATTGCACCTATCTTTTTACTTTACATAATAACTAGCATTAAATAACATTTTATGGTTCACAAACATTTTATACTAGCCCAATTGATCATCACAACAACCCTTGGAAATAGCTGTTATTGTTTTTCTTCATTTTATAGATGAGGAATCTGAAGCACATACAGATTAAATAATTTGCCCTGGGTCACACAGTTAGTAGTGTCTAAGGCAGGATTTGAACTCAAGATTTCCTGACTCAAAGTCTAGCCTTCTACATACTGCACCATATAATTGCCTCAATATCTGCAATTCTATTTGCCCTCACAAAATTTCTTTAGTTCTAGAGAAGGAGAAAAGAAATCAATGATGTCTAGAAAATTTATTGCTTGGTCTAAATGTTTATTAAACTCCTGAGGATAAAAAAGTTATTTCTCTTGCACCTCCTCTCAACTCCTTACAGAGTTCTAAGCACGATAGGTTACTCAATAAATATTTGAATAATGAATGAATGTTCCTTTAACCTTCCTGTGCCTCAGTTTCTTTATTTGTATTATCTCAAATGAGATAATATCAACAAAGCATTTAGTATAGTGCCTCACACATAGCAGATATTTAGTAAATGCTCATTCACCCAACCACCACTTCATCTGTAATATGATTAGTTCAGACTAATTGATCCTTTTCAGAGAAGTTATGTATCATACTTGAAAGAAAGCCAACTTCAAAACCCAAGGAGTTGTTTTCTGCTCCCTACTCTGCCACTAAGAGCTGCCATTTAGTCATGAGGATGTCCTAGTTCATAATAAAAATTTGGGGACTTAAAGGAAGTTTCACAAAACTGATCAGTAATGTAAAAAGCAATAGGTTTTCTTTTTCTCTAGTAAAGGACCAAAGTCAAGCTTAAGATACCTGAGAATAAAAACAGAGGGGAAAGGGAAACCAAGAAAACAATGAGGAAAGTTGCCAGTATCTCAGGCCTTTAGGTCTCACAGTAGAAAAAAAAAAAATGTGCATCAGCAATGTGTCTAACACCAGTTGCCCATGGGTTTAGCATACTGAAGCAGTGTTCAGCCCTCATCACTCCTTCTAAGTTTGGTTCATGAGGACAGCCAATTTACCTTCACATATGCTAACTAGTTTGGCAGAAACACTAATAACTTATACTTCTCAATGCATGCAATCAAACTTTATTAATCAAAGGATGCAAAAAAATATCCTCCAATATCCTTAGAGGTTTCAATAAACTTCTTTCTAACTAGACTCAAATAGTTTCCCTCTCTGATTGGGCTATGGGATTCCTTCACTTTGTTGTCTAGCAAGTCTCCAAAATATCTATCAACCAGTCCTCAGTAATTTGGGACCAATGGTTAACTGTGAGAGAAACACAAGAGCTAGACCTGGTAGACTGTCTAAGAACTAAGACTAAGGAACAGACTGATGACTGGGATCTCATTGAGTTTTTAAGTTTATAGCTCAAATTCTTTACCATATAATTTGATAGGCAGCTTACTTCAAAATTATTTATTTTTCATAGGTGATCTGTCTTATCAAAGGGACTACAAAGGTTTATTAATTGTTTAAGAATATACATATGGGGGAAAAAAAAGAATATGCATATGAGAGCAGATAGATGGTGCAGTGGATAGAGCACCAGCCCTCAGATCAGGAGTTCAAATGTGGCTTCAAACACTTAACATTTCCTAGCTGTGTGACCCTAGACAAGTCACTTACACTCAATTGCCTCAGCAAAAAAAAAAAAAAAAAAGAATATACATATGTTCCATTCCTCAATAAATAAATGATTAAAGGATATAAACAGTTCTCAAAAGAATTGCAAAGTATTTATAACCATTTGAAAGAATATTCTAAATCACTACTACTAAGAGAAATGCAAATCAAAACAACCGTGACATTTCACCCTGAAAATTGGCAAAAACAACCAAAAAATGGCAATAGTTAATGCTGGAGGGATTCCGGGATAAAGGCACATTAATACAATTGTTGGTAGAGCTGTGAAATAGTACAGTTATTATGGAAACTAATTTGGAATTATGCGAATAAAGTGATTAAGATGTCCATGCTATTTGAGCATGAGACTCTATTGCTGGTCTTATACCCTAAGGAAATCATTGAGAAAAAGAATAGTCCTCAAATATAGCAAAATATTTATAGCAACACTTTTTGGGATAGTAAAAAACTGGAGACAAAATTTATATCCATGGGAATGGCTAAACAAAGTATAGTACATGAATGTAATGCACTATTTCTATCCTTTAAGAAATTGTACGGGCAGCTAGGTGACACAATGTATAAGAATGCCAGGCCTGGAGTCAGAAAGACATATTCCTGAATTTAAATATGGTATCAGGGATTTACTGCTTGTGTGACCCTCGACAAGTCACTTGACCCTGTTTGCTTTAGTTCCTTATCTGTAAAATGAGCTAGAGAAGAAAATGACAAACCGCTCTTTGGCCAAAAAAGCAAAAGAACAAGATTGGTTGTAAAGAGTTGGACATGATTAAAATAACTGAACAACAAGAAATAATGGATGTGTTGAATACAGAGAAGCATGGAAAGATCTATATGAATTGGTACTGAGTGAATTAGTCAAAGAAATAATAATAATATACACAATGACAACAGCAATGTAAATAGAAAGAACAACTAAAGAAAAAATCAAAAGTTATAACAAAATTACATATATCAAATATGATTTGAATGAAGAGATATTAGTGGAAACCTCAACTCATCCCTTCATTGAGATGGGAGATCGACAGGTTTTACACATTGTATGAATTTTTGGACTTTTTCAGCCAATTGTTTAGTGGTACTGATTTTTTTTTCTTCTTTTTCTTTTCTTTTTTTAAAAAATCTTTAAAAATATTATTTGTCATATAACATAGGTCATATGACATGATGTAAAAAACAAAAGACTTTAATAAAAAATTTTAAAAAAAAATATGTGTATTGCTTACTACATCATACCACACAGATACTTATTTTATCATTGAAAAAAATTATAGAAAATGAGTTAAAGAAGGAAATGACAAACTACTTCAATATCTTTGCCAAGAAAATCCCAGATGGGGTCAGGAGTCAGACATGTCTGAAAAACCACTGAACAAAAATCTTATAAAAGTAATTGTTTTTATTTTTATTATATTATCAATTATACTAAATTGACAAATTATCTTATTAAGGTAATAGGACTTAATCATGAAAATTATATCCAAATTCCTGGACCCAAAGAAAACTGTGGATGACACATAGCTGGGAAGGATCTTCTGTGATAGTTGTAGATCAAAGTAGATCATTCTTAGGGCAAGCCTGGCTGGACTTTTGGAACGGTTGAGAATCATAGGCTAATAGAATGTAGAACTTTCTAAGTTTAGAAATCATATGGCCAAGGGCTGGGCAAACTACTGTGGGAGGGCCAGATCTGGCCTGCTGCCTATTTTTGTAGGATCTGTGAGCTAAGAATGTGTTTTATATTTTTTGAATGCAATAAAACTATTAAGAAATATAAGAGCCATTCTTAGCTGGGGCCATACAAAAAACTGGCAGCAGGCCAGATTTGGCCCTCCCACAGTCATTCTCCCACCCCCTACACAGATGATTTTCTAAATTTCCCTTAAGCTCAATTTTCTGGGAGCCTATGTATATCATCAGTTCCTGAGGCCCAACCTGATTCCCAAGCATGAGGAACCTACCTTGATCTAAAACTACCATTGAAGATAGAATTTATGTCATTGCCGGAGATCTTCTGTCTCTTCCACATTAGATGGTTTTGAAATTGACTATGGTTTTATTGGAAACTAATCCAATCTCCTCAATTTTTTCTTTTGCTTTGTGTTTTTTTCCAGCCCTTTATTTTCCTAAAGAAATTGGGACTCAGAGAAATTTGCCGAATGTTACAAAAGTAAAAAATAGCCCTGACAGAATCTGAACCTATCTTCCCCCTTCAAATCCAGTTCCCAATGTAATACTAATTAAGACTTCATTTACTCAGACTTTTTATTCTAGAGTGTTTGGTTCTTTCTCAAGACTGTGGTGGCAAGTTAGAATCAGAGGACCTGGATTCAAATCCTATTTAGGTGTTTACCACCTAAATAACTTTGGGTCATTATCTACCTTGAGACTCAACTGTAAAATAAAAGGGTTCTGCTACATGATCTCTGAGTTCTCTTTTAACTCTAAATCACTGAGATTATGAGATCTCTGAGATTATGAGACAGCTAAGGAAGCAATGTAGCACAAAGAATTGAGCAGAGAGCCGACATAAACTCGTAAACATAAAGAATTTACTCTGCGATTCTGGGCTAGTCAGTACAGCAATTTGCCCAAATCCTCCATGTGAGAATCCCCAGAATCCAGTTCTCATTTCTGAAGTCAGGAAGGAAAAAAGGTCTGGAAAATGCAACCTGAATCAAAACAGAAAAGAAAATAATTTAAATTTTTTTTCTTTTTAGTTTTTTCATGAATAAAGTTCTATTACATATTTGTACTTAGCCCAATGCTTTGTATTGGCAAGTATTGGGCAAAAACTTGATATCTATTGATAATCATAAGGATAACACTGGTATTATTGGGAAAGACTCAGAAAGCATTATGGAACTATTTTTAAAGTATCAAGTTTCCATTAAACCAAACCAAACATGTTGAAAATACATCTGAGAGTAAAACAGATGGGAGGTAACATGTCCTTTAAAAAAATATTTTTTTTAAAAATTAATTCATCAGATTCTCCCAGAAACCTCTTTTCTCTCCAGAAGAAAGGATTTCAAATTTTCAAGTACTTGTGGTCAGGCAGTCCTCCTGGGCTGGGGAGCCTAGAGATGCTAATCAGACTAGCCATTGTTGCAGCTTCCACCATCCCCCACTCTATGAGACTGTTTTTGATGTGACTGAAGGCTGGCTGTGCAAGGCCTTTGTATTTCTGCTGCCTGTGTGGAAGCCCCTGAGTTCCTTTTCTTTGCAGGGTCCCAAGCGCCAGGCTCCCTAGTGAAAAGACTGGAGCCTGCTGGCATTTATTTTAACAAAAGGGAAAAATTAATTGGCTTAAGCTAAACTCTATCAACCGAAGTTATGTTGTCCTGATAGATCATTAAGTAGCAGGCTGATTTGTTGGTTGTTGTTTTTTAAGTTTGTTTCCAAATTCTGAGAAAGAAAAAACATTCTAGAGAGAATCTTGGGTCATTTACTTTCATAATCAGTACCCCCCTATGTAGTAGCTTAAATATCCATCCCTTTCTTTACAGTTGCCCACAGACAAGGCTAAATCTTTCTGGGAGTTACCCAAAGGGGATTTTCTTCCCTGCTCCCATACTCAGGATATTTCCCTTATCTGTGATTTCAGGTTTGCTTTTGTATTAACAACACAAAGCACAATGCCATACACATAGTACATATTAAAGTCTCCTATATTTGACTGTAAGCTCCTTGAGGACAGGGACTGTTTTTGTTTTTTCCTTTATCCTCAGTGCTTTGCACAGTGCCTGGAAGATAAAAAATGCTTAATAAATGTTTGTTGACTAATTCAGCTGATTGATTGATCTGGTTTGATCACTTGACAGCCATAGCAATATTTCCTATAGTTCAGATGTCATGAATGTGACAGAGAGTACTTTTTTCACCTTTTTGCAGAAATGGACATGACAAAACTCTCATCATGACATCAATTTTCTCTTGAAATAAAGTTAAAGTCAGAATGGGGAAAAAAAACTTCATTTTTTGGAGAAAAATTGTCAGAAGCAACATGGTGAAAGAACCCAGCATTAACCGGAATGCAAAGCAAAGGTCTCTTTTTTCTCCCTGGTGTTTTAATAGATGACTTCTTAGTTTGTAAGTGATGACATGGTATAGATTAAGGCGAGGGGCCACTCACCCTTCTGGCTTCTTTCTCAGTGTTTTAATTGTGATGCAGTCTGGAATTAAAACATTCATTCAAGTGGCATTTATGTAAGAGCCACTGCATTGAGTGAAAGAATTTTTCTACTCATTTTATTCAGGTAAAATGGCACTCTGGAGCCTAGTCATTTCAGATTGTCCATTAGGGACAGGAAAAAGCTTTTAAATGTATGAATTGTTTTTTTCACTGGGTTCCATTGTTTTCCTATGACTCATACTCTGAATGGGAAAGGCAGTTCAGATCCCTTTTTTTGTGGATTTGGTTGAGCAGAGCTGCTTGCTCTTTGTCTCACCATGGCACTAACTGCCTTACTGATCTGGTCCCCCATCGGAACTGCTAGAACATTTTTATATCACTTTAAAAGACACTAGGATCACTCCCAACTCCTAAAAATAAAACTGTGATAAAGATAAACTGATTCTTCCTGCTTGAGCTCATTAATGTGCTAATAGTTATTTTCAATCAGGGCACTTATTTAACAAGGCACATTGTCATCCAAGTCACTATTACATTGAAGTGAAATTATTGTTGTCCAGATGCTATTGATGAAGGTAATAAATGGTACTATTTTCTTCCAGGAAATTCAAATGGCAGCCAGGAAAACACCACAGACTTGAAAGAAACTTTATTTTACCAAATTAAAGTGTATCTACAGGCTTCTGAACTTCCTCACTTATAGAACCAGAGATTTAGTCTTTAGAAATCCTGTGACTTACAGATGAGGAAATTGAATCTCAGGTCATACATGTATTCAGTAACAGAGCTAAGATTTGAACTCAGGAAGATTGCTTTTAAATGAAAAAAGATCTTTAGATCATAGTAGAAAGAGGAAGGGTGGTCCAGATTTAGCTCCTTTCATTATACCACATGATTTCTGCTATACAAATCTAAGAATATTTAGCTGGCATAGTCACATGGATGGATCCCAGCCAAGGCCAGTCTTACAAGTATGTAGTATAGGCCCCCACCTACACAGTTAATTTGAAGGTCTCTGAGAAGGATATTACAGAAAATTTTCCCGGTTAATCATAATCAGCATCTGAACTTCCAGTTGGGTATTCTTTCCTTTAAGCTCCAAAGATTTTTTTTGGTCTTCAAGAATTATCTACTAAAATGGAAATATTCCTTGGAGTGTTTACTAATTTCTCCTTTGGGGGATAATGAATACCTTAAGAGAATCAACCAAGTAGTTATTCCTTAAGCAGATACAAATCTTTGCTTGGATATACATATGCTAAATGAAAGGGTAAGAGAAGTTGTGACTATGGTCAAGTTGAACTTCCCTTTGCCCTACAATTTTGCCCAAGTTTGGGCTAGTTCCTCTGATGGCATACTTTGCTGTTCACAGGAGGTTATAAATCTTTTGGTGAGTTAGGCTTCCAAAATTCAATCTTTCTCCCCCTATTTGACTTTCCTCAGATTTTCACTGTTCAAACAAGCTTCAATAACCTTTCATTAAACGATCATTGGATAGACAGGGATCATTTTGTAGACCTCTAAAATTTAGCAACTATTTAAATAATAATTCCTTGTATTTTTGGCAGGATATCTTTCCTCAAAGAAACTCCAATTCTTTAATAGCTTCATCTAGGTTGTTTTCAAAACACTACTATGAGGAGAAAGTCTTTTTCTGTCCTCAAGCAGCAACCCACAAAAAGTATAAATCACATTTTCTTCCCTCAAAGAGCAAAGTGTACTTATATAGCATCACCATAGGCTGGGGCAACAAAAGCTTTACCCCAGTGGTTAGCATTCTATGTGTAGACATGGTTCCTCTCACCTGTCCCCTCTTAAAACCCTACCAACTTAAGCTATGTGGTATGACTGGCATTAGACCATTATCTTCAACATCTCATGGTTTTGAGGTTCCAAAGTATCTATCCATATGCTATCTCTTCCCCTGTCTCCCTTCACAGAATTTTGAGGTAGAAGACCATTTACTGTGCCTTGTGGACAAAGGTTGGCTTTTCTGGGTGAATGAGTTGCCCTAGCATCTAATAGAACTCTATATTCTATACTCACCCCCTGCTCAACTGAATTTACCTTCCAAACAAGAATTCTCGGCTATTATTCTAGTTTTACAAAACCTACTTTGGAACCAACATTGTGTTGAGTTTACACAAAATAGTTATATATTTTGTCTCCTACCCACTTGGCATTACAGCATGGTAAACTCATTTGGCTTTGTCTGTAAAGAAAATTGACCACTATGGGGAAGAGCAAACATTTTTTCAAAACTATTTACTAGGGGTAGATAAACCAGAACATATTTTTTGTAAGGATTTCCATCAAATCACTGGTGAGAGTTTCTGAACAATTGGAAAACTTATAAGGGAGGCCAGTCATCAGAAATATCCCCCAAAGAATTCATCTATCCCACTTGGCTTCAAAATAATTATTGGTTCTATCCCCTTGGATAATACTTCCCTAGGATGTGCTTCTCTGAAAAATAAAGTTCTTTATCTTTACCTTAAGAAATTCCTTTTTCTCTTCTTTAAAGGCTTTAATATTCTCTTTCCCATTGAAAGCTCTCCCTGCTGACATGCCTGTCCATGTATGGAAATAAGCTGAAAAGTTCCAGATGCCCTCTGACAAGAGTTTGAACTGAAGATGGCTTTTGCCACTCATCATCTGCTCCTGGGCTGCACCAGGTCTTATCTCACAAAGCATTGCCCTGTCTCTGCTTCATCTGGGAGATCTGGCCCCTGCTGGCAGTTCCTAGCATTCCACAGTTATCACACAGCCCTGCTCCAGTGTCCCCAGAATGGGATGTCATCAACCCTGACATAACAAACTTGCCACTTTTGGAGTGACCTTAGGTCATTATTGGATTTCTCTTAAGCTACTTCTGCATCAGAGCTCCCAGAGTCCAAGCCCACTGACTGGGTCAAATACCTTGTTAAAACAGATGAATTCAATATAGAAAATTTCTTATTAATTCTTTAAAAATGCTCTTAAATAGTTCCCACCATATGATTTGCCTTTCTGCCAGCACATAGTTAATCCTTTTACAATACAACTGTCCCATCATCATGAGACTCTTTTCAGGAAGCAGAAAGCCTCATTGCCATAATTAGCTTTCTTACCTTCCCTTTAAACTAATAATAAATAAATAAATAAAAAATAAATAATAAAGTCTTACAAGCTGCACACTGTCCAAAATCATAGGATCCTAAGCCCATTCCATTTCTATAATCTAACTAAACTCTTTAGACTTATTATTAGACTAAATAGTCACACTATTCTACCTTCTATCCAAGCTGGACTTTTTCCTCTCCTATTTCTGAGTCTTTGTTCCTACAACTTCTATGTCTGGAATGGACTTCTCACCTTTCCCTTCTTCAAGACCTTATTTGAATGCCATCTTTTCATGAAACCATCCCCAAATCTTTCTACTTAGATTAAAGTGATTTCTTCCTTCTCAAAATATTTGTATTTTTTTTTCACTAGCTCCCACTACATGAGCAGCTCATCTCATTTTTCAGTCATTGATTCCAGAATGGCATCCCTTTTGTTATTTATTATGCATGGGTTATCAGTGGAAGAATAATGCAGCCTATTTGTGCCTGCTATATGCCTTCCTGCTGATGTAGTGGAGGAACTGTGAGTTTTTTAATATTTTGGTGTTCCAAGATTCATAAGCATGAACATCATCAGGTATAATGTTATGTTTAAAAGATAGCTGAGGTTTTAATGTTGTTTTATTGTTTTCTGTCCATGCCAGAAAATGTCTTGGGATCAAAAACAAAATAATACCACCACCACCACCATCATCACCAACAATAAAAACCACTCTTCAAATTCCTAAATGCAATCCAGTTCACCCTTTTACTCCTCTTCCATTCAGAGCCCTATGCATTGTCCATCTAGGGCGATTATCCAAGGTTTACACGTTGGTTTACAAGGACTTGACCATCCAGCAGCACATCATAGTCGAAATAGTAGACATTTTTATAACATGCTATAATTTCATGCTATGGTAATTATGGTTCATATCTGTAGGCACAATGATCAAGGAATATTGTATAATGTTAACATGTGCATGAGAGACTCCTTGTTGGAGAAGAGCCTCTAAGCTGTGTTTTTTTATTTATGGAGTCAAATGCTTTTTTGTAATCCAAAAACAATAAACACAATGTGATCTTGTATTCTTTGCACCTTTCAGTCAATTGTGCAACTGAAAGATAAGGTCACTGTAGAAAATAGTTTGCAAAAGGTTATCTGTTACATAGCCAATGCAGTGATGTTTTGTTTGACTGCATATATTGATTACAAGGGAGGACTTCTATTTGTTGGGAGTGGGGATCATTAATTAATAAAAATGAGGCTAACATGGAAGAAAAGAAAGAAAATATACACAAAACATTTAAAAATAGAAAAGAAAGCAGAAGGGAATACAGACAAGCAGGGCAGTTTTGCTTTTCTTGATTTAAAATTATGTACACATTAAAAATGTATATAAGAAGTTCATATTTTTTTAATTTTATTTTTTTTATTTGCAAAACATATGTATGGGTAATTCTTCAACATTGACCCTTACAAAGCTTTCTGTTACAAATTTTTCCCCCCTACTCACCACCCCTCCCCTAGATGGCAGGATATCCACTACATGTTAATTATGATAAAATACTTGACAAATCAAATATATGTATACATATTTCCACACTTATTGTTGTGCAAGAAAAATCGTATCTACAAGAAAGAAATATCAGATAAAGGAAACACAATGTAAGCAAACATCAATCAAGAGTATGAAAATGTTATGTTGTGGTCCACATTTCATATCCCTCTCTCTGGGTGTATATGGCTTTCTTCACTGAAGAAGTTCATAATTTGATTTATAATTCTTTTCATTTTTATTTCTAAAAATATTTATATTTCATTGATATGTCAAGTTTCTATATAAAAAATCACAAAGTTTGTCTATTCCTTTCACATATTTTTTTATCAAGGATATGGGTGTATATCATTCCATAAAGATATTATACAGTTAAAAAAGAAGTAATATGCATTGGTAGTAGTTATTCGTGTCCTCTTGATTTAGTGTGGCTGACTTCCTGTAACCTCGTTTGGGATATTCCTGGCAAAGATACTGTAGTGATTTGCCCTTTCCTTCTTCAGCTCATTTGACAGATGAGGAAACTGAGGCAAATAGGGTTAAGGTATTTGCCTAGGTCACACAGCTAGTAATTGTTTAAAAACAGATTTGAACTTGGATCCTCCTGATTCTATGATTACCTTTGATGAATAGTAACATTGTCCCTGATTGTTGTCACTCTTCTAGAGAGAGATTTAGTGACTAAATATAAGATTTTTACATTTGTTCTTCTTAACATTTCACTATATTAGTTTTGGTCAATTGAGCCTGTTGAGATGTCTTAACAGTAGAATTCTAGTGCTTCAGAATAGGATGCCTTTGGAGTTTCAAAGGTTGTCAACTCACCTAGGCACCCATTTTTGCAAGAATATAAAATAAATCTTTCTGCATTCAAAAAAAAAAAAAGAGTAGAATTCTAAATCCAAAATCCTTCCCAGTTTTGTTAGCTTCAAATATGTTAAATGTGTTTGTTTCCATCCAAGTCATTAAAAAATGTTGATCAGAGCATAACTCTGGCACGGCACTAGGAACTTGCTTCCATAAAAGTATTAAACAAGAAATTTTGGTACAATTATTCTACAAGTCATATATAAATGTATCTATATTTAGCATATCTATATCATCATCCAGCACACATCTCTCCATTTTTTCCACAAAAATATCAAGACAGGTTTTGTCAATTCAGAATAATTTTATTCAATTATATTCAACAAGCATTTCTTAAATACCTAGTGTATATCAGGTACTGTGCAGTATCAAATGCCTTACTAAAATCCATGTGTGCTATGTCTATAAGGTTAGTTCCATAAAAGTTATTCTTTGTGAATCCATGCTGAATTCTAGTGGATTACTACATTCCTTCTAAGTTCACAACAGCCATTTGTTTAATAATACATTCTGGAATTCTGTCTTGTGTTGATATCAAGCTCACTGGTCTATTGTTGTTATTTCTTTTCCAGAATCCACCTTTTTTTCTCATTTTGAAAATTAAGGCATTTGCCTGTTCCCAGTTCTGAAAAAATTCTCCCATTCTCCTGAGCTCTTCAAATATCCCTGATCAACAATCATGTCTGCAAGTTTTTTCAGCATTCTGGAATTTCATTTCTCTATGTCAGGTGACTCGAACTCATTTAAACCATGTAGATATTCTTATCTCCTTACTTCTTTTGGTGTCAGTTCCTTCTTAACTATTTTTGTTCTGCCTATTGGTCTGAAAGTCATTTTGCCTTATAGAGAAAACAGAAATAAAACAGTCCTGGAACATTGTGCTGTTGGTTATTACTTTAAATGCATTGGCTAAGGATTGAAATTCCATTACACAGAATTTGGAGTTCTTATGAGATTTAACCTAATTTCCATAGGGCCCTATATATACTGAATATACAAACATTTAAGCAGCTCTTGCCCTTTTCTTTCTGTACGAAATAGTATCTCATTTCAAGATCTTAACAAATCTTCCCTCTTTAACTGTCTTATTGTACTTTCCTTTGTACTTTTCTTATACAGGTATTTGTGAATCTGCTCTATTTTCTCTGCTAAACTATAAATTTGTTGAATAAGACTGTGGCTTAATCATCTTTGAATGGCACCCCATCTAATATAAAGTCTTGGACAGGGTCCAAGGGTTTAATAAATGTTTGATGAATGAATGGATGGATGAATGGACAGATGGATGGATGAAAAAATGAAATATATCTGACTCTATAAATATAAAACAGAAGATGAAATTAAGCCTTAGTTCTATATCCTCCATGGAATCCAGCACCATCAGGCTATCCAGGATCCACTCACTTGAGTCTGGATAGAAAATTCCATTTAGTAGTCTCTGGCAAAACTAGCCCGCTTCACAGAGTTCAAACATGACTTGCTTCAGTCCTATGAGAGGTGAGCCAGAACATGTTAGTCAATACTTGCTGAAAAACCTGTTATTTGTAACAATCAAAAACTTCACAGATATCTTTTTTTTCCAGGTCAAATTAGAGTTAAAACCTTAATCTTAGCTAAAATGACAAGAAAATGAATCAGTGTGGCAGGCCATTAGCATGTATAAAGAAATCCCTCCAAGCCTTTGAAAGTAAATATCTACAAGCACAAGAAAAATAATAAATACCTTCACATTAAAGGGCTTTTTTTTTTTTGAGGAAAAAAAAAGCCAAAATCATTTGAAAAGATGGCAAATTGATTTATCCTGATCTATGCTTCAGAACAGATGGTTACTGAGGCAGAAAGGATAATCACAAGCCTAATAAAGGAGACATAGGAGATGCTGGTTCCAGTCCCGGCTAGGCCAGCAGGTTTCAGAGTCTGTCTTTGCTTCAATTTGTTCCTCTGTAAAACAGGATTATATCTTTTTCCTTTCTGCCCCACTGGTCTTTGTTGAAGCTCTATGATATCATTTCCCCAAAGCTTTCTAAGGCTCAGGATGGTTAGAGTGTAAAGAATGATAAGTGTGGAGTCAGAGGCTTTAGATTGATATCCTGTACTGTCACTTAATCGTTGTTCAATCACTTCAGTCATTTCTGACTCTTTGTAACTCTTCTTGAGGTTTTCTTAATCAAAATACTGAAGTGGTTTGCTATTTCCTTCTCTAATTCATTTTATAGATGAGAAAACTGAGACCAACAACTTGATCTCTTAGGGCTATGGTTCTATAAAATGGAGGACCTCTAAGGATTCTTCCAGCTGTAAATTTATAATTTTGATAAGATTAGGGCAACTAGGTGGCACAGTGGGCTGAGTGCCCCAGCTGGAGTCAGGAAGACTCATTTTCCTGATTTCAATTCATGCCACAGGCACTTACCAGCTGTGTGAGCCTGGGCATATCACTTAACCCTGTTTGCCTCAGTCTCCTCATCTGTAAAAATGAGCTGGAGAAGGAAATGACAAATCACTCCAGTATCTTTGCCAAGAAAACTCCAAAAGGAATCACCAAGAAATTAGACATGACTGGAAAATAACTAAACAATAGCATACAATCAGAATTGCTCTCCACATGATGAACTAACCATTTCCATATCTTCATATATTATTATCACATATTTAGGAAAAAAGCAAGAGAGAATCCTCCACAAGTCTTATTTCTTGCCTCATTATGGCACAGAAGTGGCCCTGAGTTCTCAAAGATTATTCCAGCAGGCACAAACATCAAAAAGCTTTACCATGATGGAAAGGTCTTAAGTTTTATCTCAGAAACAAACCAAATCTGTTTTCAGAGAAGCAGCCTTTCTAGAAAAAGTGAGCCAGAAATCCTTCACCAGTAGGCTGAATCCTTTTTAATAAATTCCTTTACCATCACAATTCATCAGACAAAAAAATATGATTGCTTTCAGTCCTTCATATTCCCCTTCTGCAGCTAGTATTTTCCCCACAGCTCTTTTCCCTCTACTAATTTTCATTTGATAACCTCATCAGCTCCCATGGGTTCAATTTAAAACTCTACACAGATGATTCCCAACCCCAGCCTCTCTCTTTTGCCCTAATCCTGCATAACAAATACCCTGTTGTTCATTTACAACTGAATATAGTTTAGGTATCTCGAACTCAATATATCCATAACAAAACTCAGTATCTTTTCCCCAAACTCAGTCCTCTTCTGAACTTGCCTTTTTATTTACCTCATCCTTCCCATAACTCATGTTTCCAAACCCCAAAGTCATTCTTAACTCCTCAGTCTCATTCACCCTACATATCTAATCAGTTACCAAATCTTAGTTTCTACATCCACAATATTTTTTATGTACATCCTTTCTCTATTCATACTCTCAACTTGCCAATTTAAGCCCTCATTACCTCTCCCTAGGTCACTGAAATACTCTATTATTTGATCTTCCTGACTCAAGTTCCTCCTAAAAAGAAATGTTAACTCATATATATGGAAGTGAAAGATCTTCACAACTGGAATCTTTCTACCTTCCCATTTTTCTTGCATGTTATCCTCCCTTCCCCATTAGGCAATCCAGCCAAACTGGCTATCTTTCTGTTTCTCACACAAAACATCCCACTTCCTATTTTCTTGCCTTTATAGTGGTTATTCCCATCCCTGAGATGCTGTTCCTCCTGACTTCCATCTCTTGGAATCCCTGTTTTTTTGTTTTTTGGTTTTGGGTTTGGTTTTTTTTTTTTTTTTCTGGTTTTGTTTTGTTTTTAAGAATTATTTCAGGTGCCACTTTCTGTAGGATGCTTTCCTTTATCTCCTGTGATGCCTTACCTACATGGTCATCTTATGTCTACTGTGTATGTATCTTGTATGTGCCTATATTTTTATAGATTGTCTCTCCTTTTCAAATATAAGATTCTTCAAGTCAAAGACCATTTTGGTTTTTTATCTGTATTAAATTTATTGTATTTGATTTGCATGGATGCTAAGCATATAGTCAGCACTTAATAGAAGCTTTTTAACTGATGATCATCTGAAGAAACCACAAAATTCCTTTCATGACACATCTCCCATTAAGATGCATATTTTTAATATCAATACCCAAATGATTTATTATATGGCTTTTAGATATAGGATGCAACTGTATTAAAAAAAATTAAAAATGAATATATATCAGGCTACAACATCTAACAGATAAGTAATTTTAAAGATGAACAGGAGTAAAAGATATCACAAAAATGCATAATTTAAATAGATAGATAGATAGATAGATAGATAGATAGATAGATAGATAGATAGATAGATAGATAGATAGATATAGGTCACATGAAAAAGGTAAGTACTCCACTATTAGACTCACAGTATCAGGAGAAAATAAGTAAGGTCTCCTGCACACTGAATGGTCTCTTTATGTCAACATATGGGAAGACATGGGCAAGAGTTTCATAGAAGGGGCTGGCATAGCAGGATCCCCGAGATGGTATGGAATGTGTATTATTGGATTGAACATACAAATTGATGAGCTCAAGGATCCATGTGAACATTTGAACACAAAGAAATAATCATAGGCTCATAAATTGTGAGAGAGATACAGAGGATCTCAAAGATCTTGTCCATATTTTACAGATGAAGAAAATGACGCCTACCTCTGCATTCTTTGATTTAACTTCGGCTTAGAATTAATTCTAAAAACCAAATCTATTTCCCATCAGCATTCTCTCTATAATAAATAAAGAAGATAGCCTTCCTCTCAAAGGAAGAAAATTTTTAAAAATAATGAATGTCCAGCATAGTGGCTTAAACTCAATAAATATTGAATGAATGAATGATCTATTCCTTAGCAAACTACACAGTGAAAAAAATTGACCTTTTGGGAAATGAGCTCAAGATATGTCCTTGTTGATATGTTACTGAAAGAGAAAGGCATGAAAGACTGAGTAGAAGTGATATTATCTAAAGGAAGGTTAATTTCTTTAGAACAGTATATCTTTTTTAATCCAAAAAATTTCAACTTCAGTTAAGTTGTTGCTAATTTTTTTTTTCCCCCTTTGGACTAGGATCAATGAAAAAGGTTGAGTTTGATAAGCAACAGAAAGACTTGAAGAAAAGACAAAAGAGAATTTTTATTTTCCCTCCATTTTTAAGAGTTTTAAGAAATAGAGCTGGGAGGTTGTATATAAAAATAGGCACATTTGTATATTATTGGTAGAACTGTGAAATGGTCCAACTCTTCTAAAACTAAAGTTATGCCAGAAGACTTAGTCAGTTGTTCATACTGTCTGACCTAGCAATCTTACTATTGGATATATGTTTGAAGTATATAAATACCCCAAATTGAAAGGTCCCATAAAAAGCTAAATATCTGGGCATATCTAGTGATAGACAAGAAGAAAAAAACTGAAAACAAAAATGAATGTCTGTTGATTGCAGAATACTAAACAAGTTGTAAAATGTAAATATAACGCAAAACTGCACTGTAAATTATTTTGGATATGAAAAATTTAGAGAAATTTGGAAAAATTTGTATAAATTGTTATAAAGTAAGCTGAGCCCAGGTTACAGTATACATAATGACTACAAAAATACAAATTAAAACAACATTAAAAATTAGCTAAGCTCCAATTAATTACAAAAACTAATCTTGCTTGCACAGAACATATGATGAAACACATCTCCCTCCTCTTAGTAGAAAGGAGGGAGACTAAGAGATGTGGATTGTTGCTTGTAGTCAAACCAGTAGAAAGTGTTCCTGTTGATAATAAAGGACAAAGGAGCAGTTAGGTGGCACAGTGGATAGAGCACCAGCCCTGAAATCAGGAGGAGCTGGGTTCAAATTTGATCTCAGACACTTAACATTCCCTAGCTGTGTGGCCCTGGGCAAGTCACTTAACCCCAATTGCCTCAGGGGAAAAAAAAATATATATATATGTTTACTTTCAGCTTGAAGGCTACCAACTATGACCAAAAAGAAAAAGGCAATGGAATCATAACCAAGCCTAAATATCCCTAAGAAATATAGGTCACTTTTGCTGCCCCTTCCATGAAGGTGACAAGCATCAGTTCCTGTAGGCCCCCTTTATTGGGACCAAGACTACATCTTCAGGACATCAGCAATGGCTCAGGGGCCAAAGGCAATACTAGCCAAGAAACTACCGACCACCTAAAAGACTAAAGTTGAGACCAGGCTCAGTTGAAATGCTCTTATGACTACATCAGTGTCCTTCTGTTTCTAAGCTTCCACTGGTCTTGAGAAGCATTAAAAGCTCAAAATCCTAATAATTATGGGAAAATAGGAAGGACTTGGGACAGAGAACTGCAGAATAGGAGCTTGAATCCCAATTCTGCCATGTGTTAGGTACAACTAGGTGGCTCAATGGATAGAATGCTGGACTGAGGAATACTCATTCCCCTCAATTCAAATCTAACCTCAAACACTTAGCTGTGTGACCCTGGGCAAATCACTTAACCCTGTTTGCCTCAGTTTTCTCATATGCAAAATAATCTGGAGAAGGAAATGGAAAACCACTCCAGTATCTTTGCCAAGAAGACCTCAAATGAGTTTATGAAGTGTTGGACATGACTGGAAATAGCTGAGTAACCTGTGGGGTTTTAGGGGAATACTTAATCTCTCCTCATTTGTAAAGATAATAGATTAAATAATATTTAACTTCAAAAAATTTAGCTTCTATTTTTCTATAATCCTGATTAAGTACATGTACTGAAGAGCCCTCGATTTCGTTTAGTTCTAACCAACTTCATCCCCAGTCAGACTAATCCCTAGTAGTGCAATAAATAAAGTCAGAGTCCCCTCCTCTTTCATAATCACAAAGGGTTACTTGTGGAAAACTGGATAACTGTTAGGCTTCTATAAAGAGCCAGTGTTGTTTTCTCTGTGTACAGAAAAAGAAGCCTTTTTAAAAATTCCATTGTATTTAATAACTTTAAAAACTAGTCAAAACACAGTGACTGTAGTAAAGACAAAGACATCTTCATGAAAGAGCATAAATTCTTAGAATGTATTTTGTACAAGGAAAGAAAGAAAAGGAACCTTCTAATGCTGCAGTGAAATTTCACTGGTACACAAGGACCCAAAGTTAGGACAAAAATTATATAGCTCTCTCCTAGACCTCTGCTCATGAGAAGTTGCATTATTTTCATAGCCTGAAGTCTATGATGGGAGAGGGGATCATCTTGTCCTTTTTCCTATCCCTAAGCTGTATCGACTGATTTGAAACAAGATCACTTTATCCCTTTCTCTGGATTCCTTAAGATGGGTTGTTCATATCTCTTTTTTCTCTTCAGGCTACAGATAGATAGAAAATGCACATCCAGAGTCAGGAGAAAAGAAAGTCTTTCTCAGGAGAAAACAAACAGTGGGTGGGCTGGCAAGGCAGAGAATTCTACTGCTGTTTTCCACTGTTCACTGTCAAGGCCTAGTCCCACTGCTAATTGTAAGCAATGTGCAAAGATACTTGAGTTTTTGCCAGTTAATTAAAAATGAATTTATATTCTAAAATTATTTTCTTTTATTCTTCAATGAGCAAGTAATCCTGGATCACTTGCCAAACTTTATATATTGACATGTTCCTCTAGTCATGATTTTTTTTAAAACTAAAAACAAAACTTCATATGCTTTTACCATTCATGCTAAACTTTTATATAAGAATGAAAAAAATCATTGCAAATTTTAAAATTAAATTTCATTAGAAAGGAGTTTAGTTACATAAATTTTGTTTGCTCAGGTACCCTGCCCTACATACTGCTATTTCTCAGACCTCTTTTTAAAGCTTTTTTAAACTTGAGCTCAAATTCAGTTCAATAAGCATTCTTCATGTGACAAACATTGTGCCAGGTGCTGG